>PVJA010020646.1:0-36704 GCA_004027025.1 Myocastor coypus | reverse complement strand
GCAACTACAAATATATCTTTTTATTATAATTTTCTTTCATTTTGAAGTGCAAAAACAAAAGCAAGAAAAACAAAAACAAATACAGAATCAGGGCAACATGCAACAACACATATATTACAGATTTTCAAAACAAGAATATCTGTTAACAATGATGATGTGTTTTCTATTTTTACCATCAAATCTGTTGCTCAGATTATCAGATATAGTTATGCAAGATGGGATATGATTAACTATTAACATATGCTTTCAAGAAAACTTAAGTTTTGTTCATTACCTTTTTCTAAAAAATTTACTTTAAAGAAAGTAACAAATATACCCTGATAGCTCCCCAAAACAATCCAATGCTTTGCACTCCAGATGTATCTTTCTAACTGCCCACTTAGGATGTTGTTTCCAGGTTGTATGATCAAAATAGAAGTCCCTAATCTGCCTGTCCAAAAACAAAGCAAAAATAATCTGAGGTCCTTCTCCAGATTTCCTTGGCTTTAATGTAGACTATCAACCCATTTTGTCTACTCTATTTTAAGAGTGGGTGAAAATTCAAAATATTTAATAACCAGAATGGTATGGGTTCCAACAAATCAGAACATATGTTGATCTAATTATCCAAACAGATGTGACCCAGCTCATAGCTATTCACTCCCTTACTCAGGAAGCTGAGGCAGTAAAATCACAAGGACAGTCTGGAAGATTATGACTTGCCTGAAAACACAAAAAGGGTTAAAGTGGGGTTGTTTGTTTGTTTGTTTGTTTGTTTTCTTTACCCTAAAGGGTGTTACAGCTATGACTACTCCAGAAACCTACTGATGAGTTTTGCACCTGAAGCCACTATGACACTGTTCTCTAGAATCTGATCATCCAAACATTACAGAGTCCTGCAAATTTCTAAAGCATAAAACATATATTTCTCCAAGAAAGGTAGAGGGTTTGTCTGAAAACTGCAAATATTAGAGAAAGAAAAAATATGTTTCAATGCTTGGGGTGGACCCAAAGCATGTGCTTTGCCACTGAGCTGCACCTCAGCTCTAGATGGCTTGTTTTTTAAGGTTAGGAAAACCACACAGACTGGCAGCGTCCTTGAATCCATAATGGCTGTCAAGCAGCAATAAGAACAGCTAACACATACTATCAAGCACCTAAGCCTTTACATTCATCAGAGGCTCTTTAAACTTCTATAGAGTAAACTATTGCCATTACCACTGAGAAAAACTGAAGAGTAGAAAGGTTAAATAACTCTCTCAAGCTTAAAAAGCTGTTAGGTAGTAAGGTCAGCATTTCAGCCCAGATGAGGTTTAGTGTAAAGTTTGTGTGCTTATCCATGAATGGATGGATGCATGGATAAAGAAAATGTGGTACAAGTACATAATAAAATACTATTCAACTATCTAGAAAAGAAAAGCTCTCACTTGTAGCACCAAAAATGGAACTAGAGATCATTATATTAAGTGAAACAAGCCAGGCACAGAAAGACAAGCACTACATGATCTCACTCATACAGAATCTAAACAGTTGGTCTCATAGAGTTGCAAGCAGAACAGTGGTTATTAGAGCCAGGAAGAATAGGAGGAAGGGAGGGATGGGGAAAGATTGATTGGTGAGTGGGCACTAAGTTTTAGTTAAATAAGAGCAAGAAGTTCTGGTGTGCTACTGTATCAGGAGAGGACTACAGATAATAACTACATACTATATACTTCAAAAGCCTAAAGAGATTTCGAATATCTGTACCATAAAAAAAGGATAAATGCTTGAAGGAATTTATATGTTTCAACTGATTTAAACATTGCTTAATGTATACATGTATTAAAACATCACATAATGCACATTAATATGTAAAACTTGGTCTTATGTCTTCATTTAAAAATAAATACATTTAAAAATAATAAAGTTTGTGTGCTGAAATACTTTACAAGGTAAGAGGAATTAACACTAGTTACATGATTAGTAATTAGGTTATACCCTATCAAATAACCAAAAGAAGAGAAAACTCAAGTAACTATAACCTTGAAACAGAACATTGGCTGCAAAGGTTTTAGTCATTTATTCTCCTTATGAGAGACAAGCAGGGTATAGAGAAGTTTTATTTAAAAAACAATTTAACTGATCTTAAATTAAAAAAAAAAAAAAAAAGCAATTACTATCGGGATAGTAAATTCCAAAATTTAACAAAGAGACTGTGGAATTATAATCTCTGAGAGTCTTAAAGACGATCATCTGAATTTAATTCCAACAGCTGTTTCTCAGAAACCACCTGACAGAAGGTGAAGGGACTGGAACAGATGCACACTCCAGGCCACATTCAACAGTGAGATTCAGTTCTTCCATGCCAGTATGGGGGTCTAATTAAACTCACAGTCATATGGTGGAGCTAGTGATTGTGTTTTAGAACAGACTGTGACCTCCGTCTGACCCAGAGGATAGCAGCATCAGCATTGATAAGCCAAATGAAACAAGGCACTGTCAGCAATGCTCCTTACAACAGAGAAATGTAGCAATAATAATAAAGACCAAGACAACCAACGCAAGAATGCTTTCATACTTGGAGCACCCATCATTCATGAAAATAAAGGAAATGAAATTTTGAGAAAACTGTTTTTGAGATCTTAAGGGCTTTCTGCAAATAATAAAAGCCCCCCAACACAACATAATACAGGGGAAAAAAATCCATGCAAAGGACAAGAAAAATGGAAAAGGCTATTAAGCAATAAATTGTGGATCCCATTCCAGCTACTTCTTCAGATACTACTATGACATAGATCAGACTAAGAACAAAATCAAGGGATGGCATTTTCAGAGAAAATTGTTTTCTTTACTATAAAAATTAGCAGTTGCTTCTATTACTATAACTAATACTGAGGTAATTCATCAACTTGCAAAGAAAAAGGTTTGTTTTAGCTTAGTTTTAGATGTTTCAGTACATAGTTGGCAGTCCTGTTGATACAAACCTGTACCGCCACATCATGGTGAGAATTCATGGCAGAGCAAAGCTGTTCATATCATGGCAAGGAAGTAAAAAGGAGGAAGAGAAGAAGGCTGGGGCCCTACTGTCCTCTTTAAGGGCACATTCCTAATGCCCTAACGACCTACACCAGGCCCTGCCCCATCATTTGTCAATAGCTCCTTTCTGGGGAACAAATCTTTACCACAGTGACCATTGAGGAAGACTTAGGATCCAAGACTTAGGTTTTCTTGGTCTTTCCAATTTTGTTTCTCATAATGAAAATGCATTGTACTGTCCAATTGTTTGTTAGTCAATTGTTCTCTAAGAAATGAGCATGCATTTTCTCTGAACCATTCATATCCTTCTGTTCATCCTGCCTTATAAGAAAGACATGATTTACTTAATAACTAGTCTCAGTGTAAGACCCTCATGTATACAAATGCTAATTCCACATGCAAATAAATTCTCTAGGCAATGCTGAAATTGCCACCTTGTCTTCACTGATATTTCATACTATAAAAGGAATTATTCAACCTATGAAATTATTAAGAAGTACTAACAAAATTATTTTTTTCCCTTTGTCTTTTTGAGATAGGGTCTTACTACACAGGTTAGGCTGGCGTCAGGCTCACTTTGTAGGCCAGGCTGGTCTCAAACTCACAAGAATTCTCCTGCCTCTGCCTCCCAAGTGCTGGGATTACAAGTGTGTGTCACTACACCTGGCCTCAAAATTCTTTTTGTTTAAATGCTATTAGTATGTTCTCGTTCAATCAGTCAGTCACCCACAGGTACTTTTCAAGCTCCCAATGTATTCTGGTATAAAGTACGACATATATATGGGTAATGTCCAAATTTCATTATAGATATTCCCAAGGTATATTTATAAATTGTAGGAAAAATATCATACCATTATTAATATTCTCTTAGTTGAAATGGGAAGTTGGTTGGTAGCAAGTAATAGAGCAGATAAAATCCTCTTAGAAGCTGAATGAACATACAGAAGATTGGATATTTTGGTACTCTATGGATTACCCTTAGAACAGAACATAAAACAGGATTTTTTCCAGCAGAAAGAAAAGAATGAGCCACCTTCTGTGCTATGGAGAACAAGCTGTGAGAGAAGAATCAGCCCTCCCTAGAAAAGGACAGATAACTAAATCTAAGTATGACTAACTGAAATCTATGGTGAATGGTGTAACATTCAAGTGGCCCAATTCTATGAGGAGAGATGGTAGAGCAGTCATTCCTGGGAAGAGGTGGTTATGATGCTGGGATCATAGATGATGCAGGCCTCCTAGGTGATAGTGGAATTGATTGTTGAAAGAAATAGGAAGAGGACATAGGGCAGGAACCCAGGAGAAGTTACAGGTCTCAGCAAAAAAAAAAAAAAGGGGTAGATGTCAGCTTTGTCAGGAAATTTGACCAAAGCTAAAAACCTAAAGCACAAAGCTAGACATACAGGGTAACCATGTAGAACAGCAGTCAGCTGAAGCTCTCTGAGATGTTTGGGGCCTAAATATCACCAGGCCCAAGATGTGGAGGCAAGAGTCTTTATCAAGGTCTTGCTACCTATTGGTCAGTTTTTATTTAGTATTCACCTTAAGGACAAGTTATTCCTAATCCATATCCTATACACACAGAAGGAAGCTTGAAGGTTGTGCCTGTTGGCATCTAGTTAGGATCAGAATAGCCATAGATTGATGCCACATGCCTAAAACTGTCTTCCTTACTATTCTGCCATGATGCCTAACACCTATGATAGTCTGACCATTGCTTTAGATGAAGGTCAATTCTGGCAACATCTTTTGCTGGCTAAATACAATCAATCCTCAGCTTCAGTTGACTCACCCACTAGAGTACTGATACTTATTTCTTTAAGCCCTGGAGCTAAAAAATGCAAGTACTACTGTAAAGAGTTCATCCTAAATCAGCTGCCATGGTTTTCTTATTTAGAGAAGAACTTATGAAGTTCAACTTATAAAAATTATTAGCTATGAACCATGATTTAAAAACAAATTAGCCTTTTAAAGGAAAATCATTAGGAGAGATAGCTAAGGCATAATACCCTCTGTCATGAACAATAAGATGGCAATAGTATGCCAAGACAACACTATCACAGCTATCAAAGCCAAAATGTATGTCACTTCCGCACATTCTTCTAACCCAGAAAATACCCATATACTGAACACTAGCCCACTGCATATCAGTGTGCTTGAGAAGTGCACTTCTTAAATGGAAGCACTCTTTCCTCTCTCTCTCCATTTATTTTTTAAGCCTGTGAACATAGAAGTTTCTCTTTATTTCTTCTCTCTCTATTTGCCTTTTCTCTTTTCTAAATTCCTTCTGTCTTTCTTTTTCATTTTCTCACATTAGTTACCTTGTCTCCCCTTGACATTTTGTAATGCAGAATAAAACTGATCTTAAATACTCAATATAACCAATCAATGGGTAAAAAAGCATCCTCCCAAGGAAGCTCTTCTTAGGGACACTTGGGACAAATAATATAAAGTTAGCACTTATTAATGTATTTGTATAGATTTGGAGGCATTACCTTACTATATGGATGGAATGTTTTCTGAGCAGTTGAGGGATGAAGGAAAGATTTATGCATGGGACATTCCTGAGGGAGTCCATACTGGGCACTGTCTCTGATCATAGTTCTAAAGATGACAACACCCCTATGAGGTAGACAGAATTTTTAATTCCAATTTGAAGAGGTAGGTGTAAAAAGTTAGTGACAGAGTCTGTCTGATACAAAGGCCCTTAGTGACAGAACAAAGAGAAAGGACACCAGTTTAGAAGCTCTGTCTGCCAGAACAAAGCCAAGTCATTAAAGGGAACCACCATTACATGTTCCGGGCACTCCTGATCACGATGCACCGCTCCCATTTGACTTCGTATGCCAGATCCCTAACAGTGCTCTGGCACAGACTGGTGTACCACACGGATTACTGAATGTGCAAACAGGGCTCAAAGTGGCAAATGCTAGAAGTTCCTGAACTGGATAAATCATTATTATACCCAATGAAGGAACTATGGCCCTGAATAAACATTCCCAGGCACAATCCTACAGAAAAGTCAGAATTTGGCCATATTTTTAATACAACAATTCAAGACCCTGAGGCCCTGTGTACAGAGGCCTTACCACTGTTTTTCTGATATTCTCACCTTTGTAAAACGTCATCTGTCAGTAGTTCTTTAAAAATATCATCAGAATGGAAACATATATGTGTATATTTGTGAAACTTGGTGTCATGGATTAGCATATTACTCATATTATTTCAGAAAATAATAAAATTTAATGGATAACTAAGATAGTCTATTTATCCTGAAACTTGACAGTTATTATCTATGCTTCATGACCTGTTAGTTGATCTTGTCATATCTATTTTTCAATTCTTTTCTTTTTCATACAATAGATAGATGGATTGATTGATTGATTGATTGATTGATTGATTTAGAATCATAGTAATCCTCCTATCTCATCCTCCCCAGTGCTAGGATTACAGGCATGGGCCTACTTTTGGTGGCTGGTACAGCATGAAGCTGGCACAGCATGCAGTACCAGGGATGGAATCTGTATCCTTGCCCTTGTCAAGCAGGTGGTTACACCACTGAAGTGTCTCCCCAGGCCTTTCAAAAATTTTAATAACTCACATTTTTCTTCAGGGTTCTGTATAAACATAAATTCAAACCTTTACAGTAGAACATATCTTACATTTTAGTCAGTTCAGTGATTTGTGTTCTAAGCTGATTATTTCTTACAAAACATATTAATCTGGAGATATTCATGTGTTAGGTGATGTATTAACTGAAATAGTGTCCTTGTGTGATAGTATTTATGTATATTCATTTTGAGTTCTCAGATCTTTCTAAGAACTCTTTGAGAAGACTAGCTTACACCAAATGTCCAGTAAAAAAAGACTACTGTGACAATTATACTGAATATGAAATTAAAACTAAACATGTAGGAAGAAACAATATGAAAATAACCTTGATTTGATCAGTATAAACTATATACATGTGTTAAAATGTTACACTGTACCCATGAGTACATATAGTTATTATACATGTGTCAAACATTGTTTTTAAGTGTAGAGAATACACCTGAAGCTTACCAACAACAGTGGACAGATACTAAAGAATAACTCTGGCTTTGAAGACAAAGCTTGTGTTTTAGAATCTTTCACTTCTCTTATATCCTCACAGCACAACCAGTTGGCCTTTTGAGTCCAACAAGCTCAGTAAATTCCTTGTTAACATGAGGATATATTTGGGTGGTGGGGTTTTTGTTGTTTCTTTTCTATTCTCTCTCTCTCTCTCTCTCTCTCTCTCTCTCTCTCTCTCTCTCTGTCTCTCTCCCATGAGACAGAATCTTGCTGTATAGTTCACACTGGTCTTGGATTCACTATGTAGCTTAAGCTAGACTTGAACTTATGTTGGTCCACCTAGCTCAGCTGCCCAAGGGCTGTGATTATAGGCATACACCACCATGCCAAGTGATATGGTCATATTTTAAAGTAATATACAGAAGTTTTATTTATGGGAAGAGAGGAATAACATGTTTTTAATACATTTTTTTGTGTATTTGGCATGATAGAAGAAAAAAATGGTCATACTACTGAATTTTGGAGTTGTGGAATTTAAAATACTGCCCCAAATATCACAGGCACAATATGGGAAATCACAAAGCCTTGGCTTAGAGATCACACTGATAAGAATTTCATTATTTTTCTTAATTCCTTTTATTGCTAGATAAGTCTAAATTTTATTATGAATTATAATATGCCAGCTAACTATTTCTATTGTTGCATAAAAATCACTTCAAAATTTAGTGGTTTAACCATTCACAGTCATGCATTGCTTAATGATGAGGATGCATTCTTATAAATGTATCATTGGGTAATTCAATCATTATGAAAATATTACAGGGTCCAGTGCATCTATGAAAACTAAGAGGCCTACAATATCACCAAGCAATGTAACCTTGTGGGTCCACTGTCAACTACAGTCTGTTACTGACAAAAACATCATCATGTGTCAACTGTAACTCATCCTACCAGAGTCAGCAATTCAAACTTTGCTCTGCTGGGCAGTTCTTCTACAAGTTCCCTTCCTGTATCTGTGATCAACTATACATCAATTTTTCCAGTTGTGCACTCACACCTATCTGGAGCCTTCATGGAACAGCTGAGCTCACTGAACTCCAAGTCATGTGGTCTCAATCTCTAGAAGGATAGACTAGACTAGTAGTGGTGGACCTATGGCACATGTGCTGCAGCAATTGTTTCTTGTCATTGAAATCTCTAAGAGAGTTTCCATCACTGGCCTAGCCTTATTCATGTCGCAAAGATAAGGTCTCAGCACACAAATGGGAGTGCATAAGACCTCTAAAAGTCTAGAATTGGAAATGACACATCACCACTTCTGCAACGCTATATATATTTTTAAAAACATTTATTTATTTATTTACTTCTTTTTTTAATTACAGCTGGATCAGCCTGCCCTGGGGGCGGGGCTGGCGCAGCATGTGGTGCTGGGGATTGAACCATGGTCCTTGCTGCCACCTAAGAGTTCCTAAGCAGGTGCTTTAGACCACTACACCATCCTGCCAGCCCTGCAACGCTGTAGTGACCAAAGCCTAGAATCAGGGATGGGGAGAATGGACTTCTTGAGTGAAAGGAAGGATTTGGATGTAGGCAGGTCTAAGAAATTGCAAATATTTTTGCAACCTTCCACAAATGGCACAAAATAAATTGAGTGAAAGTGTTGAGAATGATATTAAGGATATAAGACACAATGTTCAAAATGCCAAAAGGACAGCTAGTAGGACATGGACACTAATCAATCACAATGGATAACAATTGTAAACAATATATATAGCCAAATTGATGGGCATCAATGATCTGAAGGAGGCAATATTAAGGATGGTATTTGGCCAGGACAGATTATTGAAATTTTAACCTTATGCATGAGGTATCAAAAAGAAATATACACCCAGAGGCACAAGAAAGTACTCTATCACTTGCTGAAGTTTTGGCCCCAACTTCCAGGAAAGAACCTAAGTTCAATAGGAGTAACTCAAACCAAAGTAAGTAAAAAGATCTGCTTTGTGCTTTTCCTCTGGAAACCTGAATTTAGGTGATATATCTTTTTATTTCACTGCATAGACAGGTCATGTCCTTCATATTTGAGACAAAAGACCCAAAAGGGAGTGATAACAAAATAAATGGTTTGTTCCCAAAGCTAAATTTGTCTATTTGGGTTTTTTGAGATCAGCACATAAGAACTTACAGGATTAGTCACCAAATTAAAGGAACAGAAAGAAGCATCTAAAGAGAGGAAAATGGGCAACATTTATCATACTAGTTACTTGACCCTTTAATGAAGGGGAAAAAGAGCCTCTGATAGAGAAAACTGAAGCTTTATCTCACTTCTCTAGTTTTCTTTCTTTCCTTTCCCTTCGTTTTTTGGGGAAGTGAGCGTGTGCTCTATCATTGAGTTTCGATCTCTACCTTTCTCCATTCTGATAAAGGGAAAAGTCCAGAAGAGAAACTCTCCTTGCAAACCAAACACTTCAGTTCAGCACACTGAGTCCATGCACTGGCATAATGGCCAACAAATTGTCCTGAAATATGTATGTTTATCCCACTTAGTTTAATGGATACACAGAAATGAGAAACACAGAAAAGATTAGAGGCCAATTTATACATTTGTTTTACAAAGTACTTTCATGCATTTTTTCTACATAATCTCTTTTAACACTATCTGCAATGTCTAGGAATGTCTGTGAATTTTATTTTGATCAAATTGGCATCAAGTATTTTCATTTACTGAATTCATGATTATCAGTCAGGATTCTGTGGTTACAAGCAACAGAAACTAACTATAACTTAAGGGATTTGCTAAAAGTTCATTAGATAACATAAAACAAAAAGAAATACAGAAGCACTAGGACACACAGTATATAATCAGTGAGAACTAATATTCTTTTCTCCCAGGTGCCAATGACCCTTGTGTCCTATGATGCAAGAGTCATATTTGTAGTTTGATTGTTGGCCATCTACCACACAGAGAAGGAAATAACACATAATTAAGGACTCATTTATAGGTAGGAGTGACTGACTTCTCATTTTCCAAAAGAATAGGAAAAGTTAGTGGGCCATTCAAAACATTCCACTGCGATATCATAGCCATAGCATCATGAAAGTACAGAGTGGAGTGTGCAGGAAGGACAGGTGGCCTGGTACCACAGTATGTAGAATAAGCTAATGAGCAACCTCAGAAAATATGTTTCCTTGGAGCAAACAGTATGGATAATATGAATGCAAGAAATTTTTGGTAACACCATTGTTCTTAATATATATCCAGAACTTATTTTGAGCTGTATAGTAAGCCACAGACATATGACCATGACACTAAAGTTTTTTGTTTTCTTTTTAAATCATATAATCTCCAGAAACAACAGGTATGGCAGGCACCAGTGAGAAAGCTCTGCAGTCTAAAACACCTGCTTAGGCAAACTAAAACAAAGTGCAGGGACTATGGCTCATTCCCAGCACCACATGTGGTGCCAGACCTACCCTCAGGGCCAGCAGAAAAAAAAAAAGGCATGGCACACCACACAGGGCCACACTGAATCAAGGTAACAGATGGGGAGGGCAGGCGGGAGGTAGGATAGGGTTGTGAATAGGACATTTTATTGTATTTTATATAGGAAGGAATGGACAAAGTAAATAAGCAGTATAAGCTTATGACCACTAGATAGTTTGAGTATTTTCAGTCCACTCTGGGCTATTGTGGTCATTCTCAGGTGTTTGGTAGCTGGCTTACCCTGTGATAATCAGAGCAGGAGTTAGTGTCCCAGATTGTAGATATCTGATAAAATGGCTCATGTGGGAATTATAAACTGGATTGGTTGGTTTGTACATCAAAGGCATGTTCACAGGTGAGTTGCTATCTTTAAGAATTAGTTATCTCTGAGAGGGTTGGTTCCCAGGGTCAACAAGGGCCCAAATGACAGACCATCACGAATATAGAAAGTAAAAAAATATAGTTAATACAAGTATAGTATATACAGCTATGATATATTCCTTGAGCAAAGAACTATGATGATGTAAAAGTAGTATACAGTATAGAATGCAGCCTACAGAACCCTCCTATAAGTTGCATTTTACTGACCATCCAATATGCTGCAGGAGTAATCTGTTGAATATTTTTCTATTACTTCCAGTCCTATTACTTTCCTGTGCTTTCATTCATTGTGACCAATAAACACTAGGAATTATGAAACAGTTGCTGTAATCACAGTGTACAAATCTACTTTTAAACAACAAAATGGTATAGTCACTTGGTGTTTCCATACATAACATATTTTAAGATATTTTTTTAAAAACTTCTTGGTTATACTAAAGATTAATGGATTATATGATCTTCAAAGTTGATGCCATCATGTAATAAATTCCTAGTCATTGAAAATGTTTAATGTACAAAAACTAGTGGTTTGTTTGTTTTGTTTTGTTTTAGGAATGGAACCAAGCCTTGCACATGATAGGCAAGCGCTCTGCCACTAAGCTATACACTTGCTCCAATTTTTTAAAATTTTGTATTTTTCTATCTTCACAGTTGTTTCCATTCCTCTACTATAATTTTATTCTTATTTATTTCCTTACTTGTGCATTCTTGGGATATTTCTGCCCAGGAGAGAGGCAGTATCAAGCTTTACTGTTTTATTAAATAAATCAAACAGAAGATTCTCTGGATGGTGAGCCAAAAGTTCCTGAAGGGTATATTTCTTTTGTCTGCTATGAATTATACTAGCAGACTCAATGGAGTGATAAAGACTATTTTACATTATTGGTTGGATATGTGAGAGCCGGCCTGTGCAAAGATCTGATTTTCTTGTAGCTTTGCACCACCATCAAGAGAAGCAAGCATTTTCTGGTTTTCCACAGATAAAATGCATATTTTCTTTGGCTTTTTAAAAACTGAGTTTCAAACAAGGAAACTTGGACTTAATGCCAACATGCCCAGCCCTTTCTGTCATTTTAAATGTGCATACAAACTATGCTGATTTCTATTTAACCACTCATAGTTCATTTGTGCTTCTCAATTTTTTAAAATTTATAACAGCAGTTGAAAGTGAGATAAAACGTTTCTTTTATAAATAATGATGATTCAATGTTCCCACATAATTATTACCTTTAAGGGTATTTAGTGCTGACATTGAATTTCTTTTTTTTTTTTTTAATTTTATTTATTTATTTTTTTCTTGTTTCAGAACCTTTGTTTATCACTCATTTTCATGGCCAGCTCAGCCCACCCTGAGGGCAGGGCTGGCGAAGCATGTGGTGCCGGGGATCGAACCGCGGTTCCTAAAGCTGCCCAAGCTTTCCAAAGCAGGCGCTTTAGATCACCGAGCCATCCCGCCGGGCCCTGAATTTCTACATTTTAAATTAATTCTGCAGTGGGCCGATGAGATAGCTCCGTGGTCTAAAGTGCCTGCTTAGGCAAGCTTAGGCAACTACAGAGACTGTGGTTCAATCCCCAGCACCACATGCTGTGCCAGCCCCCCTCCAGCGCAGGCTGAGCAGGTCATAACATAAATAAATAAACAAATATTAATTCTTTGATACTTCATATAGCTACAAGTCTCTTACTATATTTTAGAATTTTAAATCTGATTTTTACACTTACTCATTACATAGATCTACACAATTATCTTCTTGTTTTATCTTCACTTCTCCGTGTATTAAATAGGATAGCTACCACAGAGTATAATGTGAAATTCACTGAGAAATCACAGAGACAGGCTGCTTTGGAAGATAGTAGAATCTTCATAAATAATATTTTGTACCAATTCTCTTCCAAACACTTTTTTCCACAAGCCTGCAATTCTGACAAGGTTACTGCAGAGTTCTGGCTCCTTAATCTTGTAACCACTCCTCCAGAAGTTTAGTCATATCCTGCTCATTTTCTCAATATCTCCATTTCCTAAATAAAGACATGGAATGGCTACAATTTTTACATTCTAGAAACCACAGTAAGCTGAGATATGTTTAAAGAAAATTTAATGAATCAGTATGCTATCCCACAGCCATAAGACTGCAGAACGTTAGCTTTGAAGTAGTCTTTGCATTTATAAATGAGAAAACTTAGCTTTTTGGAGCTTGAAAAATCTTGAGATTTGACCAAAGTGCCAGGATTAGTAAGTGATATATATATCTATATATCAGTATTTTGTTTTAATTAGTTTTTCTGGGGTTTTTTTTTTTGTTTTGAGTATCTTCAGATCAATGTATATAGTTAAGCTTTTAAAATCTCAGAAGTTGACAGAGGGGCCTGTGAGATCACTCAGCCAACTAAATCACCTGCTTAGGCAAGCGCAGTTACCCCGGTTTGATCCCTGGCACTACATTCCATGCCAGCCCCATCCCCAGAGCTGAACTGGCCCCAGAATCCAGGCATAGTGGTATATGCCTGTAATCCCAGTGTTAGGGAGGCTGAAAGCAGGAGGATCACCACAAGTCTGAGCTGTATATTAAGACTCTGCAACAACCAAATCCATTTTTAAAACAATCAACAGAAATGACCTGGTATATCTCATTTTTATAAAAGTATTACTATTGAGGAGAAAGCCTGTAAGAATGCTCTCCAGGGCTAGGTGTAAAGCTCAGTGGTATAGTACATGCTTAGCTTAGCCCTGAGTTTATTCCCCAGCACACACCTAGCAAGATTTCTAAGAAATGGTATATTTTGAAACTATTTCAAGATTTTTTTTCCAGTACTGGTGATTAACCCCAGGCTGTTTTCACTGAGTTACACCCCCAGTCCTTGTTTTAAAATTTTGAGATAGGGTCTTGCTAAGTTGCCCAGGCTGGCTTCAAACTCAGAAGCTCTCTGCCTCAGCCCCTGAACAGCTGGGATTACAGGCAAATGGTACTAAGTGCCTGGCATGGGTTTTGTTTTGCTTGTGTGTTTTTTTAAACTGCTGTTACTTTTTAATTGTTATTATTGATATTATTTTGCTTTTTGATTTTTCAAGGCTGGATTTCCAACCTAGGGCCTCATGCATCTGGTGCATGCTAGGCAAGTACTCTACACTGAGCCACGTTCTCAGCCCTGGCATTGTTTCTTTTTGAGTAATGCCCAAGATTGTGTACAGCTGGTAAAACAAGGACACATGAGTTGTTTGCACAAGATGGAATGTCTTAGTTTGTTAGGCTCAGGATGATGGGGCAGCTCATACCAGTAGGATCAAAGGATTGATCAGGATCTACAACAGCTGGGCTTGGAGGACTGTAAAGAAGAACTGAGCTTCTTTCCCTTGTGCTTGCTCGCAAGCATTTGTGCAGGTTCCATTGCACACCTACTCCTGAGCCCTGGTATCACTCCATCCTTTCTGTCTCTGCTTATTTATGTCCTTTTCCGCAGCAGACAGGCTTCTGATCATGGTGGAGCAGCCACCTCCTCAACTCCTCCACCCACACACATACATTCCTGTCCCTCTAGCCCTGACCTCAGAGGCAAAGCTGTTCCTCCCCAGGCTCCAAATCAAGAGATCCCAAGAAAAAACAGCTAGGACAGGAAATATTAACTAAAGAACAGCACTGGGAAATCTTACAGGGCAGACAAATAACAATAGCTACTGTAGTCTATTACATAAATTGTAGTCTATATTAACTTGAGAAAAGGAAGTTTAGAAAGATCAGTCCCCTTGACCAAATCACTCATTAGTGTAAATTGAAGCCAAAAGAATATTATTTAAATGTGAAAGCATTTAAGACTATGCTACTGTCACTCACTTACTGAAAACTTTCCTAGAAAAGTTTAGTTTGTGCCTTAAGACAACATATTTGTCCTGAACTTTCTTCCTCATGGAAAAAAAAAACTTATAAAAATAATTTTATTAGTTTGCAGTAAAACAACAGTGAAAGAAATATAATTTTTCCTATTACAGACAGACGGTTGAGATTTTTTTACATTATGTCATTCAAAAATGATTGTTATAAATTTCAAACTTGGCAGGAATGTACTCCCAGTAGAGGAAGGGGAAAAAAATCAAGCCAATCTAAAGCCATGCAGATTTAGATATGTACTTCAAAACAAGCACAAAATAGAACATTTTATGAGTTTTTATAAGAACTTTGACTTAAGCCTTTCTGATTCAAAATTTTTCATTTAAGGATTCTATTTTATTTTTTAAGGTACCTTCTTCTTAAGCCCAGGAGGAAAATATATTAATGAACCATACAAGTTAGAAACATATGTGGTCAAAGCATAAAGAACTCTGAAGATTTTTATAGTAATGTTCACTTATTCTCTTCAGCCATAAACTAATCTTCCCATGTGCCCTTTGAACAATACCATAATGCATTATGGGTTATATTTTTAGGGCATAGTATAAACATATTAAATGTGCTATATAGCTGAATCAACATAAGAACTAACTATGGAATTTCCTGATTCTTGAGTGTCTAAATTCATAACATTGCTGTGTTATACCATTTAGGTAAAGCTTCAAAATAAGCACCATTCCCAGTTTGCTTTTTGTCTTTTCAATTTTACATTGCCTTTCACGAGTTGACTCATTGTGGCCTTCCAAAACAGCCTGTGACTAGGGCACATATCAGGCAAAAGCAGAGGTGAGCTAATGTGGCACTATGTGATTTCTGAGGTTAGCATTCTTGTCAGTATTTGACAGAGATCCTATAAAAAGTAATCTTTTTTAAAAAAAATTTTGAATTGTTATTGTTTCTCCAAATTTCTGTCAAACAATCAAGCAGAGCAGAAACCTGTTACAAAAGCAAAGAAACATTAGTGGCTCTTTATGAAGGTCAAATCTGGGTAAAACATGAGCTCCCTATTTTTTATGGCCTTTTGCAATAAATATTAAGCCTGCAACTGTAGAGCAGAGGCATTAGACTTGGTTGCCCTTTACTTACAGTTTGTTCCATTTTAGTAGACAACTAGGAAAAACAGTCAGAAAAGCCTTACTCTGTTCTCCATTTTGAGGCTAAATAAATCCACCTACCATTTAGTTACAAGCAGAAATTTTAAAATGCTAAAATCTAAATCTTTATAGGAATATCTCCAGAGCCATCTGTACCTACTCTCAATTGTCACTTTTGTCTGGAACTCTAATCTGATGCATCCTAGAATCAGTTCCTTCTCCTTTTTTTTTTGAGACAGAATCCATCTGTGTAGCTCAGGCAGGACTTCAACTCACATTGTGGCCTAGGCTGGCCTAGGCTGGCCTTGAACTTACAGCAATCCACCTTCCTCAGCCTCCTGAGTGCTGTGATATACCATCACACCAAGTTAGAACCAGTTCTTATTTCAGGACAACACACAAAGCCCCTAGCTAGGGTCAGAATTTTGCTTTAGGATGGGTTTTCCTCATGATTTCTTGTTTGCTGGTTCTGTGTGTTAACTTTAGTTTCTATTTAGAATTCTTTAGCATAAAAGATTAACACAGATGATGGGAATTTTGATGATGAATATGATAATTATGAGAGAGAGAAGCTCACAACCATGTAAGGAGCACTTACTATGAGCCAGCTACTATATCATGTAGACCAGCGGTTCTCAACCTGAGGGTGGCGACCCCAGTGGGGGTCGAACGAATACATAATGCATATCAGGTATTTACATTCCGAATCATAACTAATAAAATTTCAGTTTTGAAGTAGCCACCAAAATTATTTTATGGTTTGGGGTCACCACAACATGAGGAACTGTATTGTGGGGTCACGGCATTAGAAAGGTTGAGAACCACCACTGATGTAGAGTCTCTTCTGCTTTAGCATCTATACCTGTAATGCAAATTAGTTCAAATGTTGGAAAATAATCAAGATTGTATTGGTTGGTATGTGATTTCCTGCCTCCTTATATGTTAGCATTTTGCAACTCAATATATATGCATTAATATTTTCCAGCTCAATATCCCGTAATAAGCTTTTTTTAAAGACCAAAACTGGGCATAATACTCCTTCTCCTCATTCATTTCACTTTCTTCCTCTTGGCTTGGTCTTCTATATACTCACTGGGAAGTTTTTCTGGATCTTGTACATTTTATCTTCCCTGTATCACTGTAACTTGGCAGCATCAATCCTTATTTATATTTTCTTCTGTTGAATAATTGTCATCTTTTCTCAAACTCAAGTCTGTGTTTGGAAGTTTATTATGATAGAATTTTAGTAGGGTGAGTGTTAACATCGGTGCTTTGGTTCTAAAATTGCCCAGGTCATGTAACCTGTCTCAACCGCGTTTTGTCCATAAACCCTCTTAACGTTTAGTGTGCAGATTTGAAAATAAGTGATTTGTTCTTGCTACCCACATTGCAGACATGCCTGGCATTTTTCAGATAGTTTGATTCAGTTCTTGCCATTATTTATGCCATACATATTTTTTACATTAACTGATGGAGCTATGGTGAGGTTGAAGCAGTGATCTGCCCTGTCTTTTCCCAAACCCAATAGCGCTTCCTTTTCATTTATCATGGCAGTTATCCCAATGCATTTCTTTACTGTTCTAGAGAAAGAGCTATAAAAATAAGTTAAATGTGTGGATCAGATTCAGCAAGCCATCGATGATGCCACATGAAGTAGGCTAGGGAGTTCTGCAGGGGAAAGAAAGCCAAACTGTGCCTGATCTGGCCCTGGCTTTGTACAGTTTTATAGTAGTACATTATGTGAGTGATATGATGAAGAGTCAAATGAGAAAAAAAATCCCCCCAAAATATTTTCTACCACATTGAAAACACTGGTTTTTGTTTTTGTTTTCGTTTTAAAGGCAGGGTCTCACTCTGTATTTCAGGCTATCTTTGAACTTACTAGCTCAGGTTGGCCAGAAACTCCTGACAATCCTCCTGCCTCGACTTCCCAAGTGCTGGGGTCACTGATGTGTATCACCATGCCTGGCTCAAAAATGGAATGCCTTTGAGGGCAGCACCGTTGTCACACAGATTTTAAAAAGTACACTTTTTAGAGAAATTGTCTTACACAGCATGACCCTATTTTTATTAAAATAGAATACACATGAAACCTTTGGAGAGTAAACATCTAAAAAATTAATGGTATTTATTAATGTCTGAATGGTAGCATTTACAGGTGGTCTTTTCCTTTTTCTAATCTATATTTCACAAAATATCTTAAGTGAACTAATGTAATTTTCTAAGAAGTTGTTTTGAAAACAAGTTCTAGAAGAATTGTGTGACTTTCTTTTCTGGAAACAACTGATTTTGTGTTTGAGAAAAGCATTTATATATATTTTTCCAGGGCCAGAGATTGAACCTGAAGAGCACTAAACTTCATCCTCAGCCCTTTTTGTGGTTGTTGTTTTGGGCACTAAAGTGCCCAGGCTGGCCTTGAACTTGCAATCCTCTTGCCTCAGCTTCTATAGTAACTGGGTTATGTCATTGCATCTGGCTTGTGTCGCCTTTTAAAAACTAATGTCACTCTGCCTTACTGACCTCCCTATAACATGTTAATCTTATATTGAATATTTTCCCACCCTTTCATTTCAACTTTTCCAGGACTCTGTTTTTTCCCTCTCTCCCATGTTTTAGTGTATTTATTTATTTATTCTGTTTTTGTCAAGCTGGAAAAATGCAGGGCCTCCTACATGCAGAGCAATTCATGCACCACTGTGCTATGCCCACAGTCCCTCTATGGCTTTATCCACAGCACAGCTTTTGGCCATTCTGCACTGCTCCACCTCATATGGCTGTTTCTCACTACTTCTCCTTCTCAGCTGTCACTATAACTACTTCCTGTCCAAAATTCAACAAAAAATCCTCATTGCTAAAGTTCTTCCTGTTGCTTTTCACCCGTTTATTGCTTGGTTGCAATAGCAAGAGTCTTAGGACTAGAAAATCCAGGAGACACCAAATAACTATACAAAAGGTTATGGTAAACTACTCTTTCAAAACCGCTGCCTTTTCTTTTCATTGTCTACTAAGGGTCAGTTACAATAATATAGGGCCTGACCTCATGGCAAAGTCATAACCTCTGTGGAGGATAGCTATAAGTCCTCAGAGCTCACCAGCAATTTTATCCACTTCTGCCCATGAATTCTTGTAGTGTTTATTCTCACCAACTCCTGCTCCCTGACTCAAAATGAGACTTACCATCATTAGTACCATTAGTAAGCATGATGTTTGGCATTCATATAGAATCAAGGTGGTAAAGGTCCTGGGGCCACATAGCAACAGAAAGAAGGGTGAATACAGTTCTGTTGTGAGACAGCAACTGTGCCCTGCTATGTTGTAAAAGGAGCCTAGGATTTTACTTTTCTTTGACAATGGTGGTTACAAAAATCACATTAGCCCTATCTGTGGTTACACTTCAGATGCTAGTGATGTTCTAGTAAACATGCTACATCTGGTACAACAGCTGCCCCTGGGAAGCTCCACTCATCACCTGTCCTGATCCAAACGATTTTCACAAGGGCCATATAGGTAAATTGAATGGGGATATGTTGGAGGTCACCATTCTTGCATTTACTTTGCTTATCGTGACAGTTTCTCTCGGGGCACTCCTGATGATCAGAGCACTCCTGATGGTCTTGCCTGCAGAGGGGCTATTTTATGAACCTCTGCTGGCGCTACTTTCCATAATAGCTCTTATTCTGTAGATCAGATATCCCAACCTACCTACTGCTAAGTATATGCATCCCAGTTATGCAACCATGGGTTGGGGTAATAAACATAGGATGGGGCTGTAGACTTACTGAAAGGAATTCTATTTATGTCCTGGCTTATATATATTCCATTATAACGGGAACCATGTTAGTGTTTCTGATTTCCTATATCCAATAGCCCTCAAAAGACCTAGACATTCCTTCTTTAACCCTCCTTCTGTGTCCTTATTCTGGTAAATGACTACAGGTCCCTTAGGGAAAAAGTGGGAGAAATAACATCTGTCATTTCCTGTGGTGGGATTGTGGCATCTTTTCTCAAGGGGACCCAGCCTCTCCTTCAATCGATGGCCTCTGAAAGAACTGGATGAGACCTAGAAACTGGGTGAGGGTCATGATTTTCCACATCTGTAGATGATACAAGCTTTTTATGTGCTCATCAACTTCTCAAGTTATAGCTTCTTAGTTTACTGCCCATCTATTTTGTTCCCTCCTGTCACTGTAGTCTATTTATTAACCACTACCACAAAACCTAGCAAGAGAAAACACCCTGGTTAAGAGTCCATCCTGGCTCATTTCTGTTGCATCCACTTCATCCTTATCTCTTGAGTTCTACTAGCTGGATCCTACTATTCCAGAATTCTCCCACAATCACTGTTACAATATAGTTCAGTTATTTTGGGGCTGCAGAATGCTGTAGAGTGGCCATAATTGGCCTTTTTGAAAGTGTTTTGCATCCTTTTTGGTCCAAAGTTATTGTTTCAATTGAAGGGAGATGCCTTAGACCACAAGCACACGGGACACAGGACAGGTTTTCTGTGTCACGTAATAAGTACAGGTTTATATTTTCATCTCCCTAAGACTTCTACTCAAGACTCTGAGGGACAGTTGGACCTTCGCTACCTCATTTAGTCCAGGTCATCATCATGCTCAAATTTAGAGAAAAATCTCAGCACAGATGAGGTCTTGCTCAGATGTCTTTGGCAAGGATATGAACTCTCAGCCGTAGACAATTGCTCTCATCTCAATGAATTCTCAACTGCACAATTAAATCCCAGGCTTGACTTACAGAAGACCTTGTTACATACTACCAGGAAGCCCTTGACACTTTCACTGCATGTCTGAAGTTGATGAATCTGACCCTGTTTTCCTCTCTCTGAAGTCTCATAATGCTTAACAACGTGCAGTCAACTCCAAATCTGCTATCATTTGAATATATGGTAGTTTGTCCTCGTCAAACTCATGCAGGATTTTAATCCTCAAACCCATATTATAATGGTGTTAAGGAAGTGGAAACTTAGCCGGGTGTGGTGGCACACACCTGTAATCCCAGCACTTGGGAGGCTGAGGCAAGAGATTGATGTGAATTCGAGATTGGTCTGGGCTACAAAAATAAGCTCAAGGCCATTCTGAACTGCATAGTGAGACCCTGTCTCAAAAGTTAAAAAAAAAAAAAGAAGAATCTACACAACATTCATATAGTACATTGTTCTCATGTCATTCAAGGGCTGTTACTATGCTATAAGACAATGCTTCAAGCCAGATATAGTAAGGCAGTGCTGTAATCCTGGCGCTTAGGAGACTGACCTAGAATGATCACTGAGTTCAAGACCTACCTGGACAACATAGCAAAACTCTCTTTAAAGGGAAGGGAGAATGGGGAGGAGGAGGAGAAAAAAGAAGGCAATGCTTCAATATTTACCTATACCTCTCTTTTGTCTACCACTGGTGAATATAGTAGGGATCAGGAATACTATTATAAGCCACTGAATCATTAGCACCCACAAGGACTGGTGAAAAAAAAATCAAAACTTTCTGAAGGTTTCCTTTTATTTGTTTCTTGTTTCAGAACCTTTATTTGTTTATTCACTCATTTTTATGGCTGGCTCAGCCCACACCAAGAAAGAAAGAAAGAAAGAAAGAAAGAAAGAAAGAAAGAAAGAAAGAAAGAAAGAAAGAAGCAAAGAAAAGGAAGAAAAAGAAACTTTCACATTTGCAATTTTAAACTTGGGAAGAATGGGGCTTTGCTGATTCCTAATATGCACTTAAGCCATTTTTACTTTTGTCCTGTATTTGGCTTCTTTTTAATGCTGATGTTTTCAGCAACCAAGCTCCCCTCTGTTTCAACTTAATAGGCCCCCAACTTTACAGGAACTACCTTTGTGATGAACCCCAAAACTTTTGAAATCACTCAGCTGTGCTGTTTGCTCTTAACTCTCAATGTAGACCTGGCAAAACCCCATCAAAAGTATCCATACTGCCTAAATATTTGGCTGCCTTGGAATTTCCTTTGCATGATCAATTAGTCCATTGCCTTAATCTTCTACAAAGTCTCAGGACACGAACAAAATGTAGACCAATTTTCTGCCACAGCATAATACACATGGTCCTGAGTGGAAGTGTCAATGTAATCCTTATTCCTTCTGAACCTGATCTTCACTATTATTCTACTGGAATTCTGTTCTTCCGAGTTCCAACTGGAATCTTCCATCAAGCTTTGTTTACAGCATCCAAACTACTCCTTCAAACCAGTTCCAAAGATTTCTGAACCACATGGTCTGGTAACATCAGAGTAATAACCTCAACATCTCTGGCACTAAAACCTGTCTTAGTCTCTTTTTACCATCACCAAGACACGCTAATCCACAAGTGGTTTATTTTACCTCACAGATCAGTCCATAGTCAGCTCCCAGGGAGGGCAGCATGGCAATGAAGAGCTTTTCATAGTGCCATACTAGAAAGCAGAGCGAATCAAAGAAGGAGCTGGGAAAAGAGATACAACCTTTCAGTTTACACACATAGTGGCCAGCCTTTTCCAACCAATCCCCACTTTGCAACAGCAAGTCAACTGCGATGTCCTTATAATCCAATCACTTATAATCCAATATAATCCAGCTATGATCACCTGAGGCTTTAGGGAGGCATCAAGATACAAACCATAACATCCAGACCCTATATCAAAATCAGAAATAAAAATAAATGAAAGGCATAGTATGCAGCTTAGTATAAAGGCCTCTGAGTCTAATCTAGAGTACTAGTTGATACACTGTGTCAACTTCAGAAGTTTAGAAGTTTAATTAAATGACTCAGCAGAGAGCCAGGATTCTTAGTCTGTAAACATCCTCATCCTGTGCAAGAGGAGGACATGGACATTGTGTGAGTTCTACACCTCCAGCCCCAGGGTAGTTTGTTTATAATATGAGGAGGGGAAAGAAGCTGGCTAGAAGCAGCAGCTTCTGCCCTTCCCATTGCTCTTCACTGTTTTCTGCTGCCATGAACTGCAGCTCTCTGCCATGTGCCACTCTGCCTGGGAGCCAGCCGAGTACACACTGAAATCTCCACAAACTCTGAGCTACAAAAAAACTTTCCTTCCTTGATTTTGGGTGTCTGGTATCGTGTCCCAGTGATAAGTTAAAAGTATCTGAGACATGAAGCACTACTGAAAAAAATTTTCTTATTTGATACAAGTTCCAAATTTCTGATCATTGATCAATCACCCACAGCTGCTCATTGTCTTTCATCAATACATCAAATATTTGTAGCAACAGACTATTTCCATAGTCTTTATTTATTTATTTTGGTCTGTTTGAGACAGGGTCTTGCTATGCAGCTCAGGGTGGCCTTGGGCTCACTTTTGTAGCCCAGGCTGGTCTCAAACTCTCACCAATCCTCCTGTCTCAGCCTCCTAAGCGCTGGGATTACAGGCATGAGCCACCACACCCGGCTGTTTTTCCATAGTCTTTAAACTTATCAATTCTCTTAAACTTAACAAATGCCCTGTTACAACTACTTTCGGCCAACAGCCCACCTCAGTTAACAACCAGTGAAAACTTGAACAATCACCTGGCTACAATATGCTGAGTACTGTCCATGTTTATGTATCACCAGTGAGGGTGTCTTCATTACCTATGACCTGTGAGGAATCCTAGCTTGAAACCCACTTTAAAGTTAGCTCCTTCAGCTATTCCTGAAACCAACTATTTTAGGTTAGTGTCTCCTGAAAGTAGCCTCAGAGATGAAGACTGCGCGCAGTGAGTCTCTGACAAGGGGTGAGAGGTCATCAGAGCAACATCAATAGTAGATGACAGGAGGATCTAGCAAAGCGGGGAGAACTGTGCTGAAATCATAGCAAAGGCCTTAGCCGATCCCCACAGAGTTCTGGGGGGAAGATGTGGCCACTTCAGGAAGGCAGTGTGATGTGGGCAAAGTGGTTCTTTTTGCTTAATGGCAAATCAGAAAAAATAATTCAAAGAAAAGCACCAGCTACCACCACTCACAGAGGATTTAATCAGTGTCTTGGGCTTGAAAGGACCTATGGGCACCAGGCCGTACCATTCTAAAGAACAAGAAGAAGAATAAGAAGAAGGCAGATTTTTCTTCTCACATAAAAAGAACTAATAAGCATAATAGTTCCTCTATTATAAGGATAATTTCCAGATAAATTAGGTCTTAAAATATCAGCAGTATTAATAACATGATAATTGTGAATGACCTCATGTAATCTTGTGGTTGAAAAAGAGAAAATATATTTTCCCTCACCCTAAGGATGTTCTTTTTATATTTTATATATCCTTTCCTGTAATAATAGCATAATGGAGAAACAAACATCCTATCTTCTAGACTTCCTATGAACTTTAATACCACCCATCTATAAAGACAAGACTAAAAATCTGTCCAAATTTTGACTTGGGCCCCTTTCAAAAGTATTATCCAGCAAAGTAATTCTGGCAGAGTAGAACACACACTCACTGTTTCACATAACTCCTCCAAACCAGTGATACTGCTTTGTACCTGCATGCTTTTGCAATTCAACTTTTTGGCCAGAGAGTCTTTTCTTACCCCTTTTTACATCTGCAGAATTCTATTCATTCTTCAAGGTTCTCATCCAGCATTTATTCATTCAAATGAGTTCCAGATTTAGTAAATAAAAATAAGGATACCCAGTTAACTTTGAATTTCAAATAAACAATGAATAAATGTTTAGTATAAGTATGTCTCAATATTCCATGGGAATATTTACTCCTATGTATTTTATTTAGCAACACTATTCATTCCTCAAATATTTGTTCCACATCTACCACATGCCAGAAACTACTGAGTATTGGGAACCGTAGCAGTGGATGAAATAACTCCAAATTCCTGCTCTTGTTGAGTTTACATTCTAGTGGATTGAGTTAGGCCATAAATAAGTGGCCAAATAAATACTCAATAATATTGTTAAAGCTTAAATAAATGCCATGAAGAAGAATAAAACAAAGAACAGGAAGGTGGGAAGTATTAAGGCAGAAAATAGGTAGTGCTGTGCTGTGAAGAGCTCCCTGATGATATGAATTCTGAGGAGAGACCTGGAAGAAGTGAGAAGCAATCCTAGGAAGATTTAAGGGAGCACATATTCCAGACAGAGTAAATTCCAAGTGCAAAGTCCCTGAGGTAGAAGCATATTTCACATATTTGGGAGATAGCAAGGAGGGCAGTATGGCTGGGGAACAGTAATGAAGAGGGATTAGCTAGGAAATGAGGTCAACAAAGTGGCCAGTATGAGAGTTTCAACCTGCACGCTGCAAAGAGTACTGACACATAACCAGATTTCACAATTCAGAGCACATATACACTTAAAAAGCATTTGTTAAACAAATGACTCCTGTGTTGAAAATTAACTCTTCTTCTGGGGACAGGAAAGCAGGAGACAAGGAGACCATCATGGGGATAAATACAGTAACCCGGGAAAAAGATGACAGGACCATGGCTGTAGTGGTAGAGATGGTGTGGGGTTGGCTCCTGAGCCTATTGTGAAGTATCTTGCCAGGTAGGCAATGTTCTCCTGAGCTATCTCCCCAGCCCTCTTGTGCCACTCATGGTCGCCTCAAGCACCAAAACAACAGAGCCAACAAATCATTTACTAAAACCTTCCACACTGTGAGTTAAAGTAAATGTTTCCTCTGTTTAAGTTCATTACCTCAAGAATTGTGCTACGGTGACAGAAAGCTGAATAGCGAAGTCTAAGCAAAAGAGTGAAGATAGAGTCTTGAACCTCTGAGGCCTGGAGTTGTCATTTTCTGAGTCAGAATCCTGCAGGGAAGTGAGTTGGATGGAGTACAGGAAGGGCAGATGTCAAAATTAGGAGTTCAAATTCACAGTTGTGCATGTTGATCCGCCTGCCAGAAGTGAGCACAAATGTTGAGATAGCAACGAGATGTTGAAGTCTGGAGTTTAAAACAGAGATGCGGGCTGTCTGGAGATATAAATTTGGGAGCCACCAGCATGTGGACATAATTAGCATACTAAAACTGGGTCTGGATGTCATCCATAGAGAGTGGGTGTAGATAAAGAAGAGAGAGGCCCAAGTATGACCACTGGGGTCTCTAAGTGTTTAGAGGTTTGGCAAGATAAGTGGAAGCAGAATGAATCATGCCATGGGTAGGAGGAAAACTAAGAAAGAAAATCCTAGATGCCAAGGTGGAAAAAAATGTTTCAAGAAAGAAGGTGTGGCCATGAACATCAAATATTTCTTTTTGTTGTTGTTGTTGGGTTTTTTGGGGTTTTTTGTTTGTTTGTTTTTTTGTCTTTTTGAGTCAGGGTCTCGCTATGCAGTTCAGGCTAGCCTTGAGCTCACTTCTGTAGCATCTGCTGGTCTCGAACTCACACCAATCCTCCTGCCTCAGCCTCCCAAGTGCTGGGATTACAGGCGTGTGCCACCATGCCCAGTCTCAATGACTGGGGGCAGGGCCAGCACGGTAGGCCAGCAACACATCCAATGTTTCCAACAGGCACAGTTAGATGGAACCCAGACACTGAGCTTATCACCTAGAATTATTGACACTACCTCTCTCACTGTCCCATACTACCCCAGGCAAAGGCATAAAAGAAAGTGTGGAGAGAGTTCTATAGAGAATGGGTCAACTCAATGGTCAGGTGTAGTGGGCTATGCTTCAAGAGACTGAAGTGAGAGGATTGCTTGAGTTCAGGAGATCAAATCTAACCTGGGAAGTGCAATGAGAGAGACAGAGAGAATAAACACAGATAGCACTTTCAAGGACTGTAACAGAAATGATCCTAAAAGATGAAAGGGACTATAATTACTTTAGAGATAAGGGGAATAATAACAGGAACAAAATCCTTGAGCAGTGGATGGAAAAGGAGAATTTATGTAGAAGTGGTGACACCGGCCTGAGAGAGGAACACAGAAAGAGCCATCCCCGGAGCTACCGATGAGAAATAAAATACCGCTTTTGAATACAGACGCTGAAAGGTGGGCAGAGAGTGATGTGGGAGTCCTTATGGTCAATCGCATTTCCTTAGGATGACAGAAGCAAGATAGGCATGAAGAGCAGAGAGGATGCTTTGGTAATTCGGAGAGAGAGCAAGGTGTGAGATGGTGCAGAGGAGAGTGAAAGAATGCACTGTGGAAGGACAGCCAACCAGCTCTTAGGCTCCTTAGGACAACTGGTCGTGGATTTAAATGGGAATCAAAAGCTTGATTGTGTGTTTTTCTTCAGTCACATTCGGCGTCCAAGGGCAGGCAAGGAGTAGGCCAAAAAATTGGAGAGAAGGAGTGGAATTTTGGTAAGCAAACATCTCAAAGTGAGAGAGAAGCCAGAGTCTAGTGCGTGGGCAAGGGAATGTTTACAATGACTGCCCAAGAAATCTAAATCAGGCTCAGAGGGAAACAAGGACATGGGGGTGAGGGGCAGTGAACAGGTGGTGGGATCAGCAGGCTGGAAAATACAGAGCGACGGCTGCTTAACTCGAATTGGGATATGAGAGGGAAGAAATGAAAGGGAGGGATGGGAGGAATGGGAGGAGGAAGGAAGGGAGAGGGAGGGAGAGGGAGAGGCAGATGTGGCTCAGGAGTAAGTTTATGGAGGGTTTGCATTATTGGCAATATTAACTCTAGGCTTTGACTAAGAGAGCGAGTGACTGGTAGGTAAAGATCCCTGAAAGAAAGAAAGTCAAAGAACTGGGAGGCTCAGAAGCAGATGGCCCTCTACCACTGTACAGAAATCGCCGAGAATTACAGGTTGCCAAGAATGACAGTGAACCAATGTATTAGTTTCCTGTTGTCAGCTCTAACAAACTGCCAACCACCCACTAGTTTAACACAGAGCAAGTGTATTTTTTTACAGTGATGGAGGTCAGAAATCTGAAATCAGTCTCACATGTGTGCAGTCGAGGGGTTAGTGGACCGATTGCCTCGAGAGATTCCAGGCAGAATCTGTTCTGTCTTTGAGCAGTCTCCGGAGGTGTGTGTGTTCTCCTGTTGTGAAGAATTCCTCACAGTGGCATTGTGACAATCTTTGCCTCTCTCTCACATCTTCTGAGTCTGACCCTCCTGCCTCCTCTCAAAATGACCATTGTAATTACACTGGAGCTGTCTGGGTAATCCTGCCTCAACAACTTTAATTTAATCACACTCAAAAAGTCTCTTTTGCCACCAACATATTTATAGTTTCTGGGGATTAGGAGGACATAAACATCTTGAGTTAGGGGCATCGTTCTTCAGCCTACCACAGCATCAATACGTTTCTTCCTCTGTAGAGATTTTCCTCATTCTCGCTGTCCCACACCACCATAGGCAGAGATGAAAAACATTCTTACTGGATCACCTTCTAAGAATATTCCTGTATGAGAAGCTAAGCCTCTTGTATTTGAGCATTTACGATGTTAGTTTCTGGGCTAATTCCTGTTAATACAAGTGTATATACATGTTTTAAAAGTCCTCACCATAATTGCAAATATTTATCTGTATGTGTGTGTCTCTCTCTAGGTAGACTACAGCTTTTTCTAGGACCCACTTACTTGAATCTCTAGGCCCTAAGTGCTGTCATGGCATCTGACATGCAATATATACTCAGTAGCAATTTCTAGGTGAATACATAAAATCTGGCTGCATTCAGTAGCATTACATTTCATACATACACAGAACTATTTTCAGAAGCCAAATCCTCCAGTTTCTTTTTCTTTTTTTTTTTTTTTTTTATGGCTGGCTCAGCCTGCCCTGAGGGCAGGGCTGGCGCAGCATGTGGTGCCGGGATCGAACCATGGTCCCTGCAGCTGCCCAAGCTTTCCTAAGCAGACGCTTTAGACCACTGAGCCATCCTGCTGGGCCCCTCCTCCAGTTTCTTGAAAGCATTGTATTTGTATCCATTAATGCACACATGTATCATTTCACTAGTCTACATGCCAAACCCTCAGACGTCTGGAATCAATGGCTAGGTTTCTACATATTAAGCATTCTTAAATAGCCATCAACTAATATACCAATTTAGGAGCACTGAGGCATCAAATAGTGGTTCTACCAAGCCTAAATTTAGGAAATTTAGATTGGGTCAGATCTTCAGGGAATTTGCCTAAATTAAAAAGTAAGTATCACCCATCTCTTGTTGAATCAAAAATGAGAGAGTGATAAAAAAAAAAATGCATATCCAAGAAACCATACAAAAAATTCAATCCTCAAAAGCAATATGGCAAAGTAATAAATAATGCCATATATAAAAATTCAAGTGCAGATACTTAGAAACTTCATAACCTTTTATAATTATTACCTTAAAGAAGTTGATGATAACAAATTCCAATGGAGATTTTGATACTTACTGTTGGAAATTAGATTCTGGGACACTGAGTCTATAATGACTCTTTCTGAAATTGAATTATCCAGGCATAAATCAGTTTTCTGAGCAGTGCAGTAGCTGTTTTAACCTGTGGATTGTTCTTTGTTAATTATAGAGACCTGCATCCAGGTAAAACTCCACTGTGAGAGCTGATCAGCTACTCAACTGAAGACTTCTGTCAACAAAATTGTTTGGGCTATATGAGCTCCAGTACTTGCCCAATTAAGATATATGATTAATACTAGGGGCCTATTCCCTTAGGATACAGGCAAATATTTGTCCGCTTCCATTTTAAGGAACTACTCCTGAAGTTTGAAACTAATGCACTTGGATATTCCTTTGAAACTCCAGGGCTAGTACTTCTCAAAAATTATAGAGCCTTGTTTTCTAAGTTTAGATCATATAAAAGGAACAAACACATTTCAGCCATCAGAGGAACACCAATTACAGGTATTTTGTTTTAGCTCTTCAAGCAATTGCAGGCTATTAGGAGCATTTATCAATCATTCATCAGTCTTTGATTCCAAAGACAAAAGCCATCCAAAAGCCACGTCATACTGTCCTAATACAGGCTCAAAGCACTAATGCTTCTGTGGAGTACCACCCTGTCATTAAAATCCGAACAAGTGAAGGCATCTACTCAACTGAAAGGCATGCCCATGTGAATGAAGGGACATTTGCAGATGGGTTCCTCAGAGTGTTGGTAACAGCAAAAGTGAATGAGGTCAGATCCTGCTTACCTTTGAGAAAAAGTAGATATTGGGTGGGTCACAAGAAGGCCTCCTGGGGTACTGGCAATGTTCTAGCTTTTTCTCTTGGGGCTGGTTATCTACATGTGTTAATTTTGGAAAAACACTGAGATTTGACAATTCCTGCATATTCCTGTATATGCGTTATACTTTCATAGTAAGTTTAGAAACAAGTGAAAGAGCAAGAGACTTTTTTGGTTTGGCTTTCAAGGAGTTGATGTTGTGAGTCAGTCAAGCATAGTCCATTAGCCTTGTAGCACTGACTTCTAGCTCAGTGACTGTAGAAGGATTTAATTGTAAGAAATACTGAAAATTATAGAAAACCTCAGGATTGCTACTTCCCTTCTTTATGGATTAACATTTTAGCCAAGAGTAGTCATTGGTTAGATAAATGCAAAGGAAGCTTGAATTTCAGGCCAGAAGGTGCTGGCATGATTCTGCACTTGTTTAAAAAGATAAATGGTCTCTACAGCTAGGGACAAAGAAAACTAGGACAAGTGCGAGGAGAACCTGATAGAGGAGCACTTTGCAAATAATTAGTGGCTAATTATAGCCCATCAGCTTACCTATTTTTTCATTATTCAGTAAAACTGAGCTCTGAAGTTGTATATATGACCCTGCCAAAAGAATCCTCAAATAATATTTAAGAGCCAGTAGTGCAACTTTATGTAACAAACTCTGAAAGCAGGGTAGTATTCTAAGTGTGAAATTATTATTTTTCTTTTTTTTCTATTTATAAATCTTATCGTCACTATTTTTGTGACTCTGTAGAATACTTGCTCTTTTGAAGTTAGAATCCTAAAGCATTAAGTCCAAATGTTAATGATTTAAAATACCATGGGCTGATGATTTGTCTTCGAATGCCACATCGTCTTTAACATAACCTTGACCACAATAAATTGTTTTCATTTTAATGCTACTTTACTAAACCATTTAGCTAGTGATTCACTTTGACATGGGTGTACTTCTCCCCACACTTATCACTTTTCACTTTAATACTACCTAGAGTCTATATTTCTGATTCCTAAAGCTTTTCATGTGTATTGGTCTCTGCCTAGTTTAAAACAAAATTACATTATTAATGAGCACGTTCTCTAATACTGAAAGTCATGTTGCATTTCATTGCTAACACTTAAATTGATTGCATTCTCTGACTTTGGATGGGTGCTTTCTCCAAAGGCACTCAAATGAGCATTTTCAGAATCTCTACCTAAGTTACTGATAAAGATTAATCCTTAAGATGTACTCAGATTTGATAGGAGCCGCTGATAATCACTCGTAAGGATTTTCCAACTGACCAGTTATTACCAGGTTCTCAGCATCTGGCTTTTAATATCATGAGGCATAAATCAAGTGCCTTACATTCACATCGGTTATCTCTCTCCACCCTCCACTGCCTACCACCGAATATACTGCCCCTTTGGCACAAAAGGAAATAACGTTGGTCTGGCATAATCCTCTTTTTACCAGGCCATGCCTTGGCATTACAAATGTAAGAAACAAAACCATTTTCTTTGTGTCCTGGCCAAGGCACTCTGCAGCAAACCCAGTGTGGTTTCTGAGCAGCATTCAGTAAGTGGAACGGAGAACAGGCTGGGTCACCCGATGCCCGGAAACACGCACAGCGTAAGATATTTTTTAGTAAAATTGGCAAGAATGATTCAAGATCTGAGGTCACTGGAGCCTGAAAACAGCAGATCAGAGGGACAGGCAGCCACACTGCATAAAATCTGACCTTTTTCCACAATCCCACTCAGCAGTTTACAGGCTCACAGTGAACTACAGCAGCCACTCAGAAAAGCTGCCATTTTTTTTAATCTAAAAAAGAAATGTAGATAATCATCAAGAAAAGACAACTACATGTTCTGTAACAAGAAAACATATATTTCTCTGTGTTAAATTATACCTTAACCATGCTCAGGCAAGCTCCATAGACACTTGATAATTTTTCCACTCTGCTTTAACTCGTCCTGATAATTCACATTTTGGATGAAATCCCTGCCATTTTCATGGAGCTCCCTGGGGAACTATTTTCACTCTCCAGAAATATGTCCTTTTTGAGAAAAGAGCCTTATGCGTCTTCCTTTTCTAGTTTTTATTTGACCATAACATGCAATGTTTATTCAGTGTCTGATACCTACTGTTTATATGTGGGGTTCTTTTTCAGTGTCAGAATCAGTGTTTCCATTGTAAGCAACTAGAGATCAAGGTGTGTGTGTGTGTGTGTGTGTGTGTGTGTGTGTTAAATTCACTTCTTAAGTATTCCTTATCCTACAGCAAAAGGAAAATTTATGCCAAATTTCAGCACTAAAAATTAGAGATAAGAATTAACTATTGCCTGAAGATTCTCAATTTCAGAATTTAGAATTCCTTTTTCACTAAAAATCACTGGATTAAAGCACCTGCTTAGGCAGACTCAGGGACCAAGATTCAGTCCCCAGCTTGCCCTGAGGGCCTCGCCCCCAGGGCACACTGTGACAGTGACTGAAACTGGGCACACCTGTAATCCCCAGTGCTTGGTGAATGAAAACAGGAGGGTGACTATGTGTCCGATCTGTGTAGTGAGACCCTGTAGATCCTGTACTAAATACATTTTAAGAAATAATTAATAAATAAAAATCAGTGGATTGAAAACTTCTGTGTTAAATGTGGCAGGTGACAGAAGGCACCAAATCTCCCTTGAGAGCTGGAGAATGTCAGGATTCTCACATGCTGATTACAACAGTAATAGACTTCTGCTTCAGCCAGTCAACACTGAACCAGCAGGAATGCTTGTCGACTAGTCCCAGAGGTGCCAGTCCTTGTTCCCTCATTCTGTTCCAAAGACTTGTCAAATACTAGCACACAAACATCCCTAATCTAAAACATCCCTCCAAACCAGACCCTTCACCCTCCCCTCCTGCCCCCCCACCTCCGCCTTTTTTGATTCAGGAAATCAAACTCAGGACCCTGCATTTGCCTGGCAGGTGCGCTACCACTGAACTATATCCCCAGTCCCTGCCCCTCTTTCTTATGTCCCCATATTGCTTCTCTAAGCCTCAACTCTACTGGCTAAAAACCCTAATATTCACCCTGCTCACATTGACTCCCCCCTATTTAGCCCTATGGCCTGACCTAGCCTCCACTGACTTTCTTTTTGTCTCCTCCAAACAGAAGTTACAACATGGAATCTCATTTTATATCCAACCTAGCTGGTGTTACCTGTTTTTCACAACAAGCCCCAGGTGCAATATGGAGCTAAATCAGTTCCAACACCTACAGCTGATAATTGTGTGTCCTGGTGGAGGGGAATTTTTCATACCACCCAAAAAAACCCCAATGAACTATATCCAGCATGCCCGATAATTTATTTATCCAGGCAGGAATATACTCATTCATACTCAATCATCTCTCTCTCTCTCTCTCTCTCTCTATATATATATATATATATATATTATATATATATATATATATATATATATATATATATGTATTGGGTGACTTATTTAAGAAGCATTTGTTAACTGTTGAATTTGTTAAAGCATGCCTACCATATGCCAAACAAGGAAGATATAAAATATTATTGCTGGGCCAGCGAGATAGCTCAGCAGACTAAGCTCCTGTTCAGGCAAGCACAGGGACTGGGGTTGGATACTCGATACCACATGCTGTGCTGGCCCTACCCCTTGGGCATGCTGAGCCAGCAATGAAGTCTGGGTGTGGTGACACACACCTGTAATCCCAGTTGCTGAGGAGGCTGAAAACAGGAGGATCACCATGAGTTTGAACTGCATAGTGAGATCCTATACCAAAAAAAGAAAAAAAAAAAAATATATACCATTGTAATCCTGAAAAGCTCACAACCTAGTAATGTAGTAGAATCAGATAAAAAAAAAAAAAAAAAGTAATTATGCTTAGGAACAGTGAGGTGAAAAAAAGCAGCAAATACAAAGGGTATTTTGAGAGCTCCGAAAAGAGGTATCTTATACAGTTTGGAGGGTTAGAAAAAACTTTTGAATGGACTTATTACTTGGTACTATTTAAATTGATAATTAAGATATTAAGAGAAACCAAATTATGTCCCAGAAAATCAACTTACAGGCTCATAAAGGTTCACCCAACATACAGAAAAGATTTATATCATGTCCTTCACCAAACATATCTAATTTCAGTAGGCAGCTTCTTGCTGTGAGTACAATTAAATGGTATAAAAATGTTGGTCTGCAGTAGTGGCAATGAATGTCCTTGGGAGATGTTTTGAGGATTCCAAGTCTACTTTCTTTGCCCTGACTCACTAGCTATTTTCATAACAGATCTTCAAAGGAACCAATATGCCAGAGGCTCAGCTGTTGCTAAGTGATGACCTCCAAAGTCAGAAAAGTTGAACGCAAACGAAGGGAAGGTTTGCCTTTGATTTTGCTGGCTGAATTGCATTCAGAATCTTTCATATTTAAATAATCCTTAAGAGGAAACACCAGCTACCCATACCTGTGTGTACACAAACCACAGTCGTGGTCTATGTGGGTGGGTCTTCTGCTTCCTACAAATACAAAGAGAAGGAAAAAATGATTTCTGGTAAAAATTAGATCAACTCTGATCCCTTCCCCCCCCCATCCAATTAACACCAGGCTTGGTGGTATATGCTGTAATCCCAGCACTATGGAGGTTGAGGCAGGAGGATCATTGTAGGTTCAAGACCAGCCTGAGCCATAAAGTGAGCTCAAGTGCAGCCTAAAGTGCATAGTGAGACCCTTTTTCAAAAGAAAAAAAGAAAATCCAATTAATTAACTGTGGCTCCTTCATCCCTTGGCCCCCCTTTGCCACTAAGGAAATTCTCACAGAACAAGCTTGCTCTGGCTTTTAACTAATCCTGGGTAAAACTTGGAGGCAGAGTTAATTTCAATAGCAATATAAGTATTTACATACTTGTTTGGATTTGAATTTCTTTCTTTTATCAGCAAGATTCCTAGTATTTTCTTATTAAAAATGCTTGTACTTTTCTAATTTTTACAATTGTCAAGGGCTCAAAATGTATCTTATTCTTTGTATCCTCTAAGTTTAACTCCTACAAAATATAAGAAATTGAATGTGTTTAATGAATGAATTTTCCAATCCCAAATTTGGACACAGAGTGCATGGATAGGGAGGAAATAATCCAATCTCTGTTTGCTCAGGGTAGTGAATCATGTACCCTTGGCCTGGTTCCAACCATCTTAACCCAGAACATAAGAACAAGTACTAATCCCTGCTCAGAATGTCAATATTTAGAATTGTGTTTATTTTCTGGGTAAGGTCTTTGTTTGTTTATGTTTCTTTCAATGCCATGTAAGCTGTTTGTCTGCCCTTCAATTTGTCTGTCTACCCGGATGGAAAGTATAGACGAAGTGGAAATGATGCCTATTTTAATGGCTTCATGGCACTCAAGTGGGTACTTAAAGGCACTATTTTGACTGGAGCCTCTGGGAGAACCTAATGAGTGACACCATTCTAAATGAATTGAAATACCAAAAGAAAGCCTCTCTCTCTGGAAAAAGAATACTGAATGACATCAGTGTTTTTTCCAAAGCACAGCACCATCATTTAGAAAACATTCCTCATTACTCTGGAAGTCTCTCCCTCCATGCCCCAGTGCCCATTTCCTCTAAGGGGCATGTCTGGGGTTAAGCAGAGGAAGGAAGGCAGAAATGGAGGATCAAAACACTGCATTGTTGCTTTTCCTGGAGCCATGACATTGCCTTACATTTCCAGCATAAAAATGGCCATATTTATACATGCTTTAGTAGACCTCCCGGCAGTGAGACACAGGCTGTCAAATCTGGGGACCAGGGGTGTTGCATTAAACCAGGTTTCTGCTTTGCTATAAACTAGCATCAAATATAAAAGGGACCACAGGGCTGGGTTGCATTTTACAGAGCACTTGTTAAAATACAACTTTCAAGGGTTGTTTCCCAGAGACTCCAAACTAGTGGTTCTGGCATAATGTCTATGCAACAAACCACTCAGACTGTTTCAAAGCTCAAGAGAGTCCAAGGACACCTGAAGATGTGACCCTACTTGTCTAGTACAGGTATACAGTTATGTATCCATGACTTAACATACACAAACACACATGAACTGAATATGGCACTATGTAAGAATATAAATATGAGATAATAACCTGTGTATGAATTATACAATAAAGATGTAATCTCTCCCATTATTTTGTGCCTTGGTAAACACTGTTTCCTGAACCTGGACTTCCACATGCTTCTTTCTTATGCCTTTTTGATGGTGTAGCAAACTCCAACCTGTCTATTATGTCTGTTCAAATATCATCTCCTCTGAAAAGTGATCTCCAGTACCTTGGGCATGATAAGTTGCTTTGCCTTCTTGGCACCAGCTGTGTTTTATTTGAATTTTAATTTGTCTGTTTACATGGGAAGAACACGATTTGGGCTTTGCAGGGGACATTTTGGGGACTTAACTGTGAGTTAAGGCACTCAAGGGTGGTGTAACATTTTACTTGTCTTGGTATCTACAGCACGTAATACCCAGAGATTGAGCAGCAAATGGAGGAAGAGTATGACACTGATGCTGGCATGTGTTTTAAAAGGTACAATTTAATGAAAATTCAAACACAACCTACCGGAATTTGTGGGATGCAATGAAAGCAGTTCTCAGAGGGAAATTCATAGCTCTGAACTCACACATTAAGAAAACAGAACGGGAACAAATAAACAATCTTACACAACACTTAAACCAACTAGAAGCGGAAGAACAAACGAAATCCAAAGCCCGAAGGCGGGAGGAAAT
>PVJA010020645.1:0-36701 GCA_004027025.1 Myocastor coypus | reverse complement strand
TTCATCAGTATGAGGACACAAATGGCAGGTGAGATAAAATATATTTGCAAGCTCCACACCTTGGAAAGGGTAGTATCTGGAATATATATATTTTTTAAAGTCTCAAAGTTAAACTGAAAGAAGTATAAGGAATAGAACTGTAACATGGACAAAGATGTAAAGAAAGCTATTACTGAAGAGAATCCAAATGTTCACTATAATTACTCATTTGGAATATTCTATTGTAAATAAATATTAGATACAAATTTAGCATAATTGGCAAAATAGCAACAGCATGCTGGGCGATGTTGCTGAGGCTAAGTCACTCCTACATTCCAGGTGACTGTGAAATCACACAACCATTCCACGCAATCGCGCATCTTTTACCCCTAAACAAGTAACTCCCCTTACAACATAGTGATTATACTTTTGGACATTTGTTTTAGAGAAATGGACACATCTTCATGAAAAACATAAACTCAATTCTTCATAGTAGCTTTCTACATAGTACCCTGCAAACCATGTGGACTGCCTTCGAAGAAGCAATATTTAGTCAATGGAACAATGTACTACATTCAAGGACTGGTAGAGCCACTGTGGAGATCATTATGGGGATTCCTCAAAAAACTAGGGTTAGGGGTCTCATTCAATTGAGCTATTCCTTTCCTTGTTATTTTTTCAAAAGAATCAAAAGCATCATACCACAGCAGTATAGGTGCAGCCATGTTTATAGCTGCATAACCAGTCATGGCTAAATCTTAGAAGCAACTTAAATGCTGATCAACTTAATTGTGGATTTTAAAAAAAGATGTGGTATTTTTATACAATGGAGTATTACTCAGCTATAAAAAAGATAAACTCAAGGATTTTATAGGCAAATGGATGCACTAGAGCCCATATTCATAAGTGAAATAAATAAGATCTGCATGTGTAGACACTGTATTTTTTCCCTAGTATAAAAACTTAAAAGAGTAAACAAAATTCAAAATGTGCAATCAATACTGTGAAAGAGGGTTTTCAAAGGGGAGGAACAACTGGGATGAGGGAAAGGAAAAAAGAAAAAGAAGGAAGAGAAAATGTATGTGCATACACACAGGACAACTTAGATAACTGTACTTCTGATTTCTACCGGTCTATTAAAAGGAAGAGTTAATGCTCAAATTCTTTTTCACTTATTTTTAATTTTATTGATTCATTGTGCATGCTTACATTTGGTAATCTGAACAACTAATTTGAAAACAATAATATGCACTATGATGACAATTATTGAATTCCTATCACTTTGTTCAGCACAGTTCTGTACTGTTTCTATTTATTACTATTTTTATTCTCTTTAAGAAAACAAAGCAATTAAAAATGAACTGCTGATTTTATTCAAAAACCCAAATGACCTTCCATAAGGCAGTATAAGTAAGAAAAGTCAACTCAAAGAGTTTTATTCTATGTAATTATTTTATGTAACATTGTTGAAATGAAAATATTATAGAGAAAAATATATTATGACTCCCTCCTGGGAATGCTGGTGACAATGTCCTTAATCAATGCATCCATGCTAATTACATGATTATGAGAATGTGCTATAATTTTGTGATGGCTTTGTTGTCATTAGGACCAAGGACATAAATGTTATCTAAACCCTCTGCATATTGTATCTCATGCTGTCTGTGAATCTACAATTACCTCAGAGCAAAAGTTAAATTTAAAAGTTGTATCTGGTAGCAATAATCTAGCATTTTATTCTTCCATATATGTCTACATCCAAGAGCAGTTATTTTGACATGTTGCTTAATAACTAAATAATGAAGTTTATTAGTTCCAGAATGTGCTACATCATATTGTGAAAGAGTTGAAAATGATTTTTAGGAAAAGAGAGAAAGAATAATGAAGAACTAAACCTCAAACTGACATTGCTTCATTATTGTCTTTTTGCTGATTTTGTAGCACACTATTTAAAAATATCCTACCATAAAATTGACATTTTTGTATTTAATTCATAATTCAAGGATATTTTAAGGATACTGACATGTTATATTTTATTCTAATCGCTAAGAGTGGAAATAAGTGATATTATAAACATTTTCTACCAGATATTAAAGAATGCAATAACTGTTAATATGTGGAATTAAGTTTACTCATGGCAGAATTGATGGTGTCCTCCAATACTGAAATATAACTGAAATAGTAGAAAAACATTATATTTATTGAATTATTCTTAGTAAGATCACTGGATTTCAGTAATGTAATATATTAGCTGAATACCAGAGTAACTCATTGTTTTTCAAATCCTGATGTTTTCTTTAGCAGTGTTTTAAATTGTAGGTAGCAAACACTAAAAATGGCAAAATGTAACAGTGGGAGTTTTAAGTTAATATATGGCCCTATATCAGTTACTCTTTTTTTTTATTTATTTCTGGGACAAAATACTCAACGTCCAAAATTAAGGAAGGAAAATTTATTTAACTCACAGCTAGTGAAAGTTTCAGTCCATACTCAGTTGACTCCAAGGCAGAGTGGCACATGGCAGAGAACAGCCACTCGTGGTGACAGCAAAGAGCAAGAACAAAGGGAGAAGCAGACTTAGGCAGCTAGCAACCCTCTTTCTCCTCCCTACACTGTAATGCAGATTAGCCATCCCAGGGTGAGGGTGTAGCACTCAGATCTGAAGTCCCAGCATTGGATCAAGTATCTATCACAAACTCCAGAAGCCACCCCATGACTGCATGAGACTTTGGCATAAACAAGCTGATACAAACCATAACATTCTGCCCCTCGACCTCTGTTACGATTTGTCTGTAATCATTCCCGCAAAGCCTTATGCAGTCACGGGGCAGACTTCTAGAGTTTGTGATTAGCTCATAATGAACTTGGACTGGGGGTGATCCAAGGCTAGGATTATGGATCTGAGTAATTGCTGGAAGTATCATTGTGAGTGCTGTATTCAGCCTGGGGCAGATAGCCTGATCATAGGAGAAACAGAGATAGACTTTCTCTCTGCTTCCATTGCTGCCTCTTCTCCATTTTGCTCTCTGCTCATTCCCACTGCTGTGAACTATTGCCCTCTGCCATGTGCCACTCGGCCTTGGAGCTAGCCAAGTATGGACTGAAACCTCCAGTAACTAAGCTAAATAAAACTTTCCTTTCTTCATTTTGGGTGGTGGGTACTTTGTCCCAGCAAGGAGAGAAGAGTAACTGAGACAACCCTCAAAGACTCATGCACATCCCTTCATGCAAAAGGTATTTTAATACATCTCTAAGAGTTGCCGAAGTCCCAACTGCTTAGCATTGCCGAAAAGTTCAAGCTCCAAGTCTCCTCCAATGTCTAAGGCAAACTCTTAGCGGTGAGCCCCTATACAAATGAGCAGTTAAATACTTCCAATATTCGATGATTCAAGAAAAAATTACCATTACAAAAGGTACATACAAGCCGGGCGTGGTGGTGATGGTGCACGCCTGTAATCCCAGCATTCGGGAGGCTGAGGCAGGAGGATGGGTGCGAGTTCGAGACCAGCCTGGGCTACAAAAGTGAGCTTAAGGCCAGCCTGAACTGCATAGTGAGACCCTGTCTCAAAAAGACAAAAAAAAAAAAAAAAAAAAAAAAAAAAAAAAAAAAAAAAAAAAAAAAAAAAAAGGTACACACAGCAGAGGAATACAAAACATTGCGACCAAAGTAAGTCCAAACTCCAGAAGGGCAAACACTAAGTGTTGTAGATCTATGTGGAATGACTGAAGCAATCGTAGCAAATGGTGAGCTCCACGTATCTCCACTTCTGTAGCTGTGCTGCTTGTTGTAGCTCCCATGGCTTCGCTCTCAGGCCTGTTTTGCTCCATTTTTGTAACTTTCCCTGGATAATCCATGTTTCTGGCTTTTCGAAACTCCTGAGGTTTCCACTAAATAGGTTTCACTCTCTCAGCTGTACACACTGCCCTCCCAGAGGCACACTGCCTGACTTCCCAGGCCTTCTGATGTCCAAGTAAAAGCCTTTCTAACATCAAAACTACTGCATTCTATAGGAGCCTAAAACCAACACCATGTGGGTGATGCCAGCTGCTGCCAGCTGGAGCAGTAGCCAGGTTTTCCTCTCTCTCAGCTATAGGGACAGAGTGCATAGATTGCTAAGCACGCTGATGCTGTTTCCAAGAAAAACATTCTCTATGCTGCTGCCACCATTCTAGAACATGGTGTGGCCATTGTCTCCATTCTGGATCGTGGGGCTCTGCAGCTTTCTCCTCATTGCAAAGTCCTTCGCCCTTACAATACTGAAACTGCAACAAGCAGAGGCCTGCTGCCTCTTAGGCCATCCTTTCTAGTCTTTTGTTCCTCCCTGGCAATGGAGATCTCAGTTCTGTGTTTGCATTCCATGGCCTTATTGGAGCTCCCTTTCTAGACAAATTCACATTTTAAATGGACTTCTGGGTTCTCTGCTCTTGATTCTCCACATAAATCTGACTAAAAGCCCCCAACAATAGCCATGTCACTGAATCACTACTTGACTGATTTGAAATTTCCTTTGTCAGATTAAATCTCAGTCTCAGGCAAAGTCTCTTGGAGCAAGCCAAATGCAGACAAACTTTCCACCAAGCCATAACAAATATCTGGAATCCAACAACCAATGCAGCAGAAACCCCCCAGACTGATCTTTACAGGCAGCATTTCCATCAGGCTCCTGAAAGCTGACAAGAATCTCCCATGCAGACTAGCTGAAGGAGTTCCAGTGCTTCTCTTATGGGCAGCATCTCAGAATCTTTCCTATCACTTCCCATAAGCCATTCCCAAAATCTTGTAATCCACATAGTCAAGTATAGCTATGGCAATGACCTCATTTCTCTGGTACCAAATTCTGACTCAGTTATTCTTTTATCATTGCTGAGACAATATACCCAATGCTCAAAATTAAGGGAGAAAAGGTTTATTTAGGTCACAGTTAGCAGAGGTTTCAGTTCATACTTAGCTAGCTCAAGGGAAGAAGAGAGAGCAACCATTCGGGGTGGCAGCAAAGAGCAAGACCAAAGAGGGGAAGCAGCTGAGATAGATAGCAACCCTCTCTCCCTTCCTTACCCTGTATTGCAGATTACCCACCCCAGGGCCAGGGTGCAGCCCTCATATCTGCAATCCCATCATCAGATCAAGAATTTATCACAAACTCCAGAAGCCACCCCATGACTACATGAGGCTTTGGGGAACAACTTGACACAAACCATAACAGCCCCTATCCTGTGATTCTCAAAGTGACTGAGTGAGCCCTACTTAACAGATATTTGTATAATACACGTGTCTTTCCCCATTTTTCCATGAATTTCTTGTGGAGTAGATGTAACTTCTCAAACAATACAAATAAAGTCATTCTAGGCCCAATGATACACATGAGAGATTTGAATTAATTATGATAAAATACCAGGAACTATTTTAACCCTGAAAAACGACTTAGGCAAGCCTATAAATTCCAGGTGTGTGGTTTAGTAAGTATAGTCTAAGATTTCGTAGTAAATCTTTGCAACTATAATTCATAATCTACAGATCACAGATGTGATTAGGAAAACTTATAATTTGCATCTACTTCTCATACTAGAATCAGTGATGAGAGTCTCGTCTGCTGCAATCATTTCATGGCCTATAAAGAAGGATGGTTAATTTTTAAAATAAAAGATAAGGAGAGAGCAAAGATATTGCAAAGCCTTAAGAAAGTAGGAGATCAAGGAAGTTCACTGGCTGACCCACGTTTCACATATCAATTTAAATGAATAAACATAATCTCTGTGCTTTTGATTTACCTAATTACACTGAAGTTATTCATGGGGCCACCTAAAAATATTAATTTGTCTTTATAGATACACTTAGCCAACTCCTTCAAACAGCCCTCTGATTTTTGCTGAATTACATGTATACTATTTTCTTTTTTATTTAGTACAAAATAACAAGAAAGTTCATGGCCGGTATTTATACTACATGTAAAGGCATTAATAATTATCAAATGAGTTCCAATTATATTTGTAGCCAGGAATATAATTAAGCAGCTTAAGCACCAGGTTGGCAATTGCAAGGTCCTGGATTTGATCCCTGGTACGGAAAAACAATGTAATGCAATATTATTTTTATCGCTCTATTTTACCTTATATCCCACAGTTCACATCAAAAAGTTTCAGAAAAGTAAAAGTTACCTGTTTTTACTGATAAATGTTACAAACCCTGTGCCAGTGAGATAGTTCAGTAGTCTAAAGCTGCCTGCTTAGGAAAGCTTAGGCAGGCTCAGGGGACTGCAATTGTATCCCCTGCACAAAAGCTGCACCAGCCCTGCCCTCAGGGTGGGCTGAGCCAGCCCCCTCAAAAAATGTTAGAAACCTTATTCTACTGAAATACACATACTCTCTCATACATCTATACGTCAAAGGTTTACTCTGCTTATTTCCTACACATTTTTAAAATAATTCCAAAGTGAGAGATGATAATGCATGGATTCCAAAGCTCCAAAATGTTAAATGTGACTGATAGTTTCCTAATATTTTTTTTCTAGTTAGAAAGTTTAGTTGTAGCTGAGTAAAGAGCTATAAACCTGTAACCCTAATTATTCCAAAGACTGAGGTTAGAAAATCCCAAGTACAAATCCACAGTGACCAACTTAGTGACAGCCTGTCTCAAAATAAAAAAGGACCTGGAATTGGAGCTCAGTAGCAGCATGCTTGCCCACGACGCACCAGACCTAAAGTTCAACCCCATACACTGGGGTAAAAGAGACTTTCATATTTGTATATAGCAAATATCATCCTTTGGGGCATTGGGTAAATACCTGTAAAGGGCACAAGTATTTTGCCCCAGCATTTGAAGATTGTGAAATTTTACCTGTGTAATATAATAAGCTCTGCAGAACCTAATATAATTTTTTAAAAAATTGTAATGACCTACATGTATATAAAAATCTTTTTCTCTAGTCTTTGTGTAGCAACTATTAAATATCTACATCAAACACTTTGCAAGGCAAATAACCTAGTATTTCAAATTTTAAGGTCACCTTTTGATTTACATCTCAAGTGACCTAACATCCTGGCCACTGACCCAATAACAGGGATGAATACTGAAAAGCCTTCTTAGCTTTTCCCTTCAGCCTGGTCTCTAACATTCTCCATCCCTTTCTGCCTTCTTTCTCACATTTATCTTATTAGCCTGTGAAATGACTTTTTCCTCATATGTACGTTCCTGGTGGATCAAATCCAACATCATTCTGTTATTGAACTACATTCCCCACTTTATTACTATACTTACTTTGAGACAGAGTCTTGCTAAGTTGTCCAGGTGAGAATTACCATTCTCCTCCCTCAACCTTGCTAAGTACTGGAGTCAAAAAAACCTGCTATAGCTTTGCGCAGCATAGGAAGTGCAGGTTAAATGTCCAGCCTGTCATTCAAGGCCCCTCATGGCCTGAGCCACCTTTCCCTTCACAGTGTGACTTACTGTGTCTGAGATACGGTAGGGTACTACGCATAAACATTCTTGCATGGATTTCACTGGGGTTTTCAGTACCCCAGTGAAACAGACTCTCTCTGGAGTATGCAATACTTATCCTGTGCTGTTTTCCCTCTCAGATTCCTTTGTACTTTTTGATGTTTTATAGCTATGGATAATTTGTCCTATCATTATCGCATTTCTCCAGTCAGGGCTGTACCATCCTGTTCACAGTGTGACTTACTGTGTCTGAGATACGGTAGGGTACTACGCATAAACATTCTTGCATGGATTGATATGATCTCCTTTGAGAAAGAAAACTTAAATGAAAAGAACTTGCAAATAGAGCGATCCTCTAGCTTACCATTATAATGTGGTCATTTTTGATACATTATGGGGTGAAAAAGTTTTACAGTCATCTCCCCACAAATCCATTGTTCTTTGTGGTAGTGGTATACAGATCCGTGTTTTTCAGTCCTTTGGTGAGTCCTGCTCTGAAAAGAGCTTTTTAAAAAAGGATTTTGCAATCTAGTTGCAACAAAACATAAATTTAGTCAATAAAAGGGGGATGAAATAAGAATTATGAGAACAATGCTCTTTAAAGGATTCTTTTTTTCTTTTCTATTTTAGAGGCCATTTTAGAAGTTGATGCATGGCTTTTCAGCCTGTGTGAAAAGAAGGCTTTTTAAAAAAGAATTCCTTTGTCTGAACTGTGGTTTAAAAAAATCACAAAAAGACTTAAAATAAAGTCACTTAGGCAATTCCCCCGACTTCAGAGGACTGCACAAAAGCCCACCTAGAAAGAAATGTTCAAAATCAGGATGGCTGAGGATGGACCTGAACTTCAACATTGTTTCTTTTTGCTGGAAGAGGGCATTAAGCATCCCTTAAAGGTGAGTTTTATTTCCCTATTTGAATAATCTGCACTCAATTATTTCCAATGAACATTTATTCTCTATTGAAAATGTTTTCTCAGTGTTACCACTCAGGAGGCCCCATCTAAATCAAATCCAATCCTCAGTGACACAAGTTTACATAATTCTTGGATTACAAAAGAACTCACGACAGTGTGCTTCCAAATAATTGGTTTTCTTGTTATATTTAAAAGATCATTCGAGTCACAACTTCCCAGAAACCCCTGTTATGGAAGTCAGGTCTACGTAGGCACGAATGTTAGGTAATATGCAGTCTCTGTTAAGCTGATGGTTTTGAGCTGGCCTATACTTCCAGTGAATACAGTGAGAGCCCTGAAATCAGAATCTAATGCAATTAAGATAGAAAAGACATCTAAGAGTTACTGCAGAAATAATTGTCCTCAGTGTCATGATATTACCAGCACACTGCTTATCCTTACATCAGAAAGTCAGTAAAATTACTCATTGATGACAACCATAATCGTTCTATCTACAATCCTTTTCACAAAAAAAAATCTGAAAATTAAGTTTTATATGGTTGAAATATTGGTGTAAAGACTTTGAAGAAATTGTTAAGTTGGCTTAAAATCTTTCATTTTATTGATGAATTTAAGCAAGTGAATTAAATATAAAGGACCAGGACCTGGGCTTCCTTTCTCTTTTAATTTTGTAAATATTTTGTTAGTTCGTGTTTGTAGTTCACGAAGCTTACATTCTCCTTAGGGGGCAGGGGTGTGTACATAGCACATCTGGATGCTTTTTAATCCCTTTCTCCTCTCCACGTACCTCCATCCACCTCTAAATCCTCTTTCCCCTTATTGTTCTTATTTAGTTGATGTTTCTGACAGGTAATATTTGCATTCATTGTGGAACATCCACTTCAAAGCTACATGCAGATCTGGAAACTAAATATCACTGTACCCCATCCTCTTCTAGTGAGAAATGGTGACCCTGTATCCATGTATGGCATCGATTTCTGAACAATCAGCCAAGTTAAGGTGTGATCATTTATACAGACAAGCTCACTGCACTTTCTTATAACTGAAACATCCCTGGAGGCCTTTTCAATTTCTCAATGTCAGAGAGTCTAATTTTTATGGATCTTAAGTCTAAAATTAGAAAACACAGAATATCATGATTACCTACAATGTAAAATATTTACTAGTATAAGTAAAACCATTTTCTCTCTAACAAAAGCACTTTATATTAAAACATGTGACCGACTACCTTCTGAATGGTGACTTATTTGAAACAAAATGAACAGAAATGTCTTGAAAGAAATCATAATTCTCAAAGAAGCATTTTGAAGTCACACTTGACTGCTTTTGAGCCATAATTTGAATGGATATTGTTTTCTTCTATTTATTTACAGCTGAACTAAACCCTTCATAGCTTTCTGTGTGGTCACCTCAAATGTTTCACGTGCCATCTGGACATCTATGAGCTTCACCTGGGTGTCTCCATGGTCATCACATCAGCTAGTAGTCTAGTGTCCTCAGTAACTAGCTCCCGCTAGATGGACCAGCTGTGCTCCACGTGGTCCCTTGTCTTATAGCATACGAGTAGATGGCATCTTCCCATGGAAGCCAGGAGTCACTTCATTCTAGTTGCTGCCCCAAAGTTTATTCCTTATGCCGTTCTGGGTCCTTCTACTTGTGAGCTCAACCTTGTTTGGTTCTGCACAGCGCTGCCCTCTCCTGGAGGATGTATAGATGGAATTAAAAGTCTACTGCTAATCTCACCTCTCCCATCCATGCCGTGTACCACCTTTGATCATATTGAAACACTGCAAAGAAGGATGCCTCCTTCATCAATGAGGTGAATAGGAAGGGCTCAAAATGCTCCTTCAGAGCATAAAATGTAGTTGCTAACTGGGCAGACTCAGTGCTCTGTGTCAAGTGAAGAATTTCACGTTTAATCATCTGCCATGCCTCTAGATGAGGAAGGAAGTGAGTCAGAAATGACCTAAGTCAGGAACACTGTGTGTCCATGCAGTTCCATGTGTGCAGATGCACAGTGCTCAGGGACAAGTACTAGAGCAAAGAAAGGCACAGGCCTGTGCAGTGCTCACTTGGCGCTACCACCAGCTAAGCTGATCAAGGTGCTTTCTGCCCTCCACAAAAATTATACCTAGGTCCTGGTGAATATTTGAACTACTGAGAAAGACTGAACATTTCATGAGCCTCCTGAGATCAGAATGGGTATACCCTGAATTAGTATCCCCGTTCATGTGGTTCTCCAGAGAATCGTTTTCTGAAATTCCTTTAAAAAAAATCATGCTAAATGCTACCATTTTCTCACCACATCCTAAACTGAACGCTTAAAAAAAGGGACTTGACGCACAGGCCGTGTCTGCTACACAGTGTCGAGCAACGTGGGATAGTTGGTTGTCTTCCTTACTATTTTAACTTAGTTGTAATATAAATCTAGAGACAAGGATTTAAAGGTAATCTTTTAAGTGCCTGTTAAGTAACCCTTAAGAGCACCTTTTAAGACGAAGGGAAATGCAATGAAGGCTGGCAGGAGATAGCTACGCGTTATGGCGGGAGTTTCTGCAAGGGGAACAACACAATATGGGACACATTTTATAATAGTATTGCATAATAAACCAACCAAAGAGACATACACAGCAAGTGCAGGAAACCTATCCACACAGTAAGCATAGAGAATCCAGCTGAGGGTCTGCAGAGTATAACAATGTATCCCACAAGTTGAACTGGAGGCCTGGAGCCCACAACAAATTTCATGCCGACTTGTTGCCCAGATCTACACTGGAAAGGCCCAAAGGTCAGTGGTAGAAGCTAGAACATCTATGCCGGCGGGGTGAAGAAGCTGTGCCAGTAAGCTGTGGGATCTGAATTAGAGCCAGGAAGCAATGCTTAAAGTAAGTACCGGAGCTCTCCAGAAGTACCACAGCCGTCTTCAGGAACAGTGAGGTACTGAGCTTCTCCAGTGATAAGGAAAACCGAGCTCCCACCAGGAGAGCCAGTGTGAGTGACAAGTTTCTTCATGAGGCTGAGCTGAACGCCATCTTCAGTTCCAGAGCCAGGTGTTGATGCTCGAGATGAGGATGAAAGCTTCTCCAAAGCTTCTCCAAATTGGGAAAGCCGGCATGACCAGATCCTCCAGCAGAACAGCCTAGGAGAGCTAGCAGCTTCCAACAGCTCCAACAGCTTCTCCAAACAGCGTCCCTAAGAGCGTTCCAACAGCTTCCCCTGTTCCGCCTTTATGCTGCTGGCAACAATCGGCATGTGGTGCTCTCACACCCAGAACCATGCTAGTTTAATTCAGCTGGGTATAGCACGTTGCCTGCCTGTTAGAAATCCACTAAACTATGCAAGCTTTGGCAAGCAAGATGTCACTGTATACGTTTGCAGCTTCATCTCACTGGAAGGTTCTGAGGGACAGGTGTTGAATATGCACCTTGGAGCTACATCAATCAAAGAACAACATGGAGTATTTATCTAAAAATCAAAAGATGGCTTAACCCAAGAGTTTTCCGATACTTCTGTCCTCTTCACAAGAAGACCATATTATTCAAATAGTCCTTGTAGTCACCATCACCTAAACCATGCTCCATCTTTTAATTATATTTTATTTGTATATTTTATGATCTCTGTAAGTAGTACAATTTCTTTTCAATTGTCCATGCCATGTGTGAGAAAGTAGGAACCGAAAGTCTGAGCCTGTTTTGTTCATTTGACCACAGAACAAACCTCGTGCATCCTAGATGCTCAATAAGGCATGAATGTCCACATAAATGAATGCTAAGAAGTGGTGAGACGCTTTGGAGGACAAAGATCTGCTGCTATGTAAAATGGGTTGACAGATGTCACATTTATGTAGAACAAAGAATCCTAACTAGGTAGAACTCTAAATGCTACTATGCGCTCATTTTTAGGAAGCATTCTTGGAAGCCACATCTACGAATGGAAAAGCATCTGCAATGCCTGGCCTGTGGCCAGCCCAATGAGAACGCCGCTGGGAAGGGGCAAGGTAGCGCATCAGGAGTTACAGAATATGGTTGTGCGGGTTACAGTGAGAAAAACAAAGGACAATAGCAGTAATTGCTCTCAAACAATGTGGAGGACACTCATTTGAAAGAAGGATTAAAGGCATAATAAGGATTGATCAACAAATGTCATTGGTAAATGATATTTAACTCCAACTAGGAATTAAGTCTTTTCTGATGTGTTATGGCTCACAGCTAGATGTTCTCTTCAAGGCTCCTGTGGTCGTAGATGGAGCTTTTTTGAGTCCCAATTAGATCTAGCACATGACATTCTGGGCTTCAGGGTGTGTGAGTGCTATGTTAGTTCACTATTGGTTTGAAATAGCTCTGAGTGTGGGAAATAAGAAGCCCCCAAGTGAGTATGAGGGCCGCCCAACCTAAGGGCAGGTACCCTGGATGTATGACAAAGTGCAGAGGGCCACCCAACCTAAGGGCAGGTACCCTGGATGTACAACAAAGTACAGAAAGAGAACTACCGCTGCCGCTTACTGCTTGCTGCCTGGCTCCTGCACTGCTTTGCTGCCTTCCTGCCTTCAGCCTGCCATGAACCGTTTCTCTCTCTGCTGCCCCTCTGCCATTCTGTTCTGCCTTGGAGCCAGCCAACTTATCAACTGAAACCTCTGTCATCAGTGACTTAAATGAAACTTTCCTCCTTTGACTTTGGGTGTTGGGTATTTTGTCTCAGCAATGAGGAAGTACCTAAGGCCCAGTGAAGGCCAGAATTTTCCTGTTTCTGAAATGGATAATGCATAGATGCCCTGCATTTTCCAAACTTGTTAGTAGGGAGCAAAGCCTGTCCCTCTGGGTTTCTCAGCCCTGCTACTACTCTACTCCCTGTACTTGAAATACTTATCCTAGCATATCTACATAGTGACATCATCATCTTACCCCTGGGTCTATTAAATGCTACTCAGAATTCCTCTCTGAACAGGGACAGGTTTTTTGCTTTAAATTACTACCGGAAGTACTCTATGTTCATGTTTGGAATAGAGGATAGAAGAATACATTACAACTACTTGCTAGGTATGAAGACTAAGCAATCGCGTTGCCTGATTAACTCGTTGCCCCATCCCTTAGCAGCACTGGGCAAATCACTCCCTTTGCTCAGTCTACATCTAGAATATAAGCAAGGGCCAGCCAGCTACCTTGGCGGATTAAACGTCCTGCTTAGTCAGATGCACGGACAAGAGTTTGGTCACTGGCGTGCCGCCTAGGACCCACCCCCAGCCCACTCTGGGATGGCGACTGAAAATGGGCACTGTGGTGCGTAGCTGCAATCTCAGCACTTAGGCAGCTGGAAAGAGGCATATTACTACAAGACCGATCTACATAGTGAGATCCTGTAGTCCCTGTACTAAATACATTAAAAAAAATTTAAAAATAAAATATAGTCAATGGGATATTTTCCCCCATATAGGGCCACTGTAAGATTGAAACAGGGTGACAGAGTACAGATCTGTAAAAGTATCTGTAAAAGGTTGATTCCAAGATCCCTACCCCTCATATCCCACCTAGAAAATGACATAGAATTTGCAGGTAATCTATGAAGGTCTGCATGCTTTAAATAATCTCTAGATTGCTCATAATACCTAACAAATTGTAAATTTTCTGTTAATAGTTATTATGACAAAATAATAATATATAATGACAAAATTTATCCATGTTCAGTACAGATTCAATATTTTGATCATTTTATTAGAGTCCATAAATAAGAAGCCTCAGATACAGATGACCAACTATAATAATTAATTTTCTGATTAAATAATAACAAATCATAAGTTTTAAAACATGTTTTCCATTACAATAGAAATATACTGTCTTTATGTTTGTTTGTATAAGATATATATCTTGCACTAGACTGCAAATTGCATGGGAATTGGGAGCTAATTTGTCTTATAACCCTTGTACTTACAAGACATGGTACAGGCTTTTGTATCTAACATGCAATAGAAGATCAATGAGTATACATCAAATAGAAGGTTCCATCCATCCTGGGAGTACTGCGTGCAAGTTAGAAGTTTTTCCATGTCTGTTGCAAAGCTCTGGGCAGAGCTAGGAGTGTCCCGCTGTGTGCAAGCCATGGAATTCACAAGAGAACCCACTGCGCAGATTGTAGCTAGCTGGCGGCCTGCAGCAGCCCCACCCTTGTGGGTCATCTCTGGGGCCACCCAAGGCCACACTCCCTCCTTCTTGAAGCTGGTGCTGAGCCCAGGGGAACTTCCACCACTGCACCCTTCCTGCTGCAAGGGAAAATCTGCTCTGTGGCCTCCAGCCACCTTGCCAGCTACGAATACAGGTGCACTGCTTTCTTTAGCAACAGAAACATGGACCGATTCCAAAGCAATCATAATTAGTGGAATTCTCCCCATGAACATTCGGTAGGTTCTTAGCCCTGTTTTCAAGTGTTGCTACAACCATTTATTATTTTCATAAAACGTTAGTATAGATGAGTTGGGATGGCAAGAAAATGTAATTTTAAACAGAACGTTGTCAGATACTGTATTATATCCTGTGTGTAAGATTGCTAAAGGCGGGCACCTTGGCGGATGGACAGCTTGGTGTGGCGTTCTTTCTCCTACCACGGATTTTCGGTATTCTGTGGACAGCTGAACTGATGCATGCAAATTCACTTCATCGAAAACAGGAGAGAAAATAGAGCTCGAATAGCTGGCAGCAGCCATGAGGAAAGAGTGTGCAAATTACTGTGCTTCCCACCCTTAATTTAAGAGTGCTGGACCTGTGAGATAGCTCAGTGGTCTAACGCTCCTGCTTAGTCAAGCTTAAGCAACTGCAGGGACAACAGTTCCGTCCCTGGAACCAACTGCTGCGCAGCCCCACCCCCAGGGCGGGCTGAGCTAGCTGTAATGTTTAAAAAACAAAAACCAAAAAAAAAATCCTAAGAAAACACTTGATGAAGGGTGTTTTAAGTCAGTAATGTCAGTTTAAGAAAAGACTTAAAAAGGTTGTAATAGGCTTTACTCAGTGAAGAACATGGATATGATTTGGCAGAATCGGAGCAGACTTCAACTGTCTGTTTAAAGAGATGGCCGGGCCAGAATGGGACATTCACATATCCCGAAGAGGCTTTCTATGTGTGGCCTAAATTCCTGCCAGCCCTAAATTTGAGAAAATATTTCTTTTTTTTTTTTTTTTTTTTTAAGTTCTTTGTAATTGTTCCCTTTTACCTTGCAATGTTGCCAGAATCCCTTCCCACTGTTGTTAAGAGGAAATGCCACCATCAGAAGTCACCTCGCTTGCTGGAGAAAGTCCCACAGTGTGATCCTCCAAGGTAAAATTTAAAAAAGGAAGAAAGTAACTCAGAGACAGAAAACCTCACCCCAGGACTCATGGCCCATACCCCTAAAACAGACTGGATCATGAACTTCAATGGCGACACACTTAGCAAAAGTATCAGAAAATCTCCTGGATCTCAGACTACAAAATCCAGAACTAAGGGCCAGCCAAATAGCTCAGCAGATTAAAGCACCTGCAAGCAGGCACAGGGGCCGGGATTCAATTCCGGGGCCTGCTGTGCTGGCCCCGCCCCCACCCCCAAGACGTGTTGAGACAGTGAAGGAGACTGGGTGTGGTGGTGCACGCCTGCAATCCCAGCTCTCGGGAGGCTGCAAACAAGACAATCACTACGAGTCCAGTCTAGTCATGAGACCCTAAACACCCTGTAGACCCTTCCCTAAAATACAGAAAAAAAAAATTTTTTTAAGAACCCCAGAACTAGCCTAAGAACTTGAGACTTGCTGCAAAACATTAATAATAAAAGGCAAAATCAGTTAATTGGACTTTATCAAAATCAAAGACTTTTGCTCTGCAAAAGGCCCTGTTAAGAGGATGCGATGAGAAATGACAGGCTGAGTAAAATTATTTACAAGTCACACATCTGACAAAGGAGTAGCAGCTAGAACATATTAACTTTCTGTATATGCCGTATCTTTTGCTTAATGCAGCAACGACTTGAAAATGCTTTTATCCCTGCCGGGGTCATCCTTTCCTCTCTCATTTTAGCTCTTGTTTATTTTTCTGGAGTAGGTTACAGGCAGCGTCCTCCAGAAAATCTTCACTGATTCTTACAAAGCCGAAGAGGTTCCCTGTCTGAAGGTTTTCAAAGCACTTGAAATTGTCATGCTTTAGCACTGCCTTGGAATTGTGTGTCCGAGTTCTTTCATAAACCACAGAGAATGGGAAAGCATAGGGGTTTTTTTTGTTTGTTTGTTTGTTTGTTTGTTTGTTTGTCATTTTGAGACAAGGTCTCGCTATGCCCTTCAATCTGGCCTTGAGCTCACTTTTATGGCCCAGGCTGGTCTCAGACTTGTACCAATCCTCCTGCCTCAGCCTCCCAAGTGCTGGGATTACAGGTGTGCACCACCATGCCCGGCTATAGGAGGTATTTTTGATTAAAGAAATTATCACAGGGACAGGCACACAGTTGTCGGCCAGCCTATAATGCTGATGAGTGAATGAATACCCCCACTGCTCCTGAAGTTTATTGGTGATCCCCTGATGTGCATCTGAAAACAAGAATAGTTTCAGGAAACTATCACTGAAAATAAATCAAAATTTCCAGAAATAATTAGCAGAAATGCTTTCACCGCACTGCTTCATTACTAACCAAGCCACTCCTTCTGTCCTGTGAGAAATCTGGACCCCTCAGCGTTCCTTGTGACGCGTGCTGTCCTAGCTTTCTGGTTGGCTAATCGATCTAAAGTCTATGCTTGGCAAATCATAAGCAAATAGGCCCAAGATTTATAGATTTAAGTTAATTTTCATACATATTTGTAAAACTCCCTACTGCGGCCTATGAATAATTGACAATCCCTTGGGAAAAATACATCCATAAATTCAGATCTCCCCTCATTTCAGAAGTACACTTCTGTACCTTTTTCTATACATTCCAAAGTTCTGTGATATGATAGGCACAGTACCAGAGGCGGCTGCTGAGAGCTGTCAAGTGCTGCAAGTGTGTAGGGAAAGAAAAACCGTGCCTACAAGCTAGTGCAGGATGCAGTACTTTTATTGCTGATAAGAATGACAAACTATAATCACGATATGTATGTGTGTGCATATGCTGTTATCTATTTGTATATGTATCGGATAAATGTATCAGATCAAACTTGCTAACGTTTGTTGCCAAAGAAAGAGGAGGGCAGTTTTCCCTAAGCACCGTGACTCCTATGTGACATTTCCTCCTCTAGATTTTTGTCACTAAGATCTCAATGGTTTCTGATGAGCTATTGCCTACCGGGTATTTCCACTGGAATCAAAGTTCCTGTTGGTGGCATTGCTATGGCCTCATAGTAAAGGTGCAAGAGAAGGCTGAGCAAGCCACGTGTGCAGCACACACTTTCTGGGAGGCGGAGCTGGGAGCATCACAAGTGTAAGCCCAGCCTGAGCCACTTAGAGACTTACTTAAGTTTAAAAAGGGTTTTGGAAGTATTTCATTATGAAGACCCTGAATTCAATTCCCAGTGCAATGAGTAGTATTAATAATAGTAAGAACAACAAGAGCAGACCATCCGAGAAGCTCCGAGCAGCTCTCCCTGTCTAGGAGAAAAGCGTGGAGGATAGAGAGAAAGTGATAAAGGGGAACCAGGCCATGAAAGAGTTAGAACGCAGGCGCAGACCCTCAGCTGGTGCTGCTGTCACCTAAGATCGCGCACCTGGCAAGTATTATTTCATTTCTACTTTGAGCCACCAATTTGTAGTTGTAGTAAACACTAGATCAACTCAATTGCTGCTGCATTCATGGTCTAATCTTCCCGTATCCACGGCGAGAGGAGGGGATGGAGTGGCTCCCTCCAAGGGAAGCTCTGAGACTCTCAGACCATGGTATTAAATGGGTCATGAAGTCACACCATCTCCATTATACATAAAACAATAGGGCCTTTAGTTTTCTAAAGATTTTTCACAATGGAAATATAGGTTTCACATTGTCCGAATTATGGAGGATGGGCAGGATGCAATAGTTTTATTGCTACTAAGAATGACAAATTACAATCGCAGAGTGCTCCAGCTTTCCAAGGCCTCATCCCATCTATTGTCTCACGCTTTATCCTCAGTGCAACCTTGTGCACATGAAGACAAGGATATGAAGCAATTTGCTTAATGGCCGTTCTGGGAATACAACGCAGATCCTCCTGGGTGTGTTCAATAATTACTTGTTTATGAGCTGACCTCTTGGGATTCTCACACAGAAAAAAAGGCGAAGAATCTTAGGCCAGTTGCTACACTCCCTGATGTCACTTTAAGTTAAAACAAAGCTACCCACTGAAAACCTTTTTTGATTATCGGATAATCTTATTCATATGCTCTCCTCAATGATAGTAGCCACATTTAATTTCATAAAAACTCAGTTCCAGCTCACATCGTGAAGTCTCTAGTATTGAAAAGGTTACAATGATCCCTGGTGAGGATAGAATATACTATAAAGTACATTAAAATGTGGGCATAAATTGTGTTTAAACATGAAAATAGAGGTGAAACAAATGTAACTGAGGGTGAAAATGTTATTTCTGTGTTAATTAACAAAATAATAAGATGTAAAGGCAACCAATCAAAATGAAAAGATATGCAATAAAAGCTCTTGATATTAACTGGGCAATCTGAAAAGGAAAAAAAAATATGAAAATTTAAATTAGATAAGATGAAAAAAGGATTAATAAGTTCCACTGAAAACTGCTGTGAATCAGAAAAGATCATCTTTATAAAAGTAATGAGTTACTTCCCAGTAATTGGAAACCAATATAACTGGCATATAGATTTTAAAGAGTTCATAAATTAATACCTAAGCCAGAACTTCAGCAGAATTATGGCAGATGCAAAACTTTATAAGTAGAATATGTACTTAAATCTGTGACTAGAACTTTGCATCATATGTGGCCAGTGACATGGTTCAGCAGTCTAAAGAGCCTGCTTAGGAAAGCTTAGGCAACCACAGGGACGGTGGTTCAATCCCCAGCAGCACATGCTGCGCCAGGCCCACCCCAGGGCAGGTTGAACCAGCCATTAAAAAAAAGAATATAACTTTACATCATAATAATCTATCATTTGAAAAAAATCAAGGTGCAAATCTATTTCTTTGGTAAGCTCCAAATCACAGGCTGTCTCAGATCCACACACAGCTAATTCTAGAATTTTCAGAACGTGCTCCATGAAGAGGTGCGTGCTCCCTGTGGCCCATCCGTGTCCCCAATCCTCAGTCCTGTCCTTTCCTCTCTTGTGTACCACTGGGTGAGAAACAATTCAATAGTGTATCGAGGAGGGTGGGCCTAGAGAAGCGCTCAAGGCAGGACTGTGCAGGAACTGGGTGCAGAACTGAGCATCCCAGGCCCCTGTATCAGCCGCAGACCTGGCCCTTGGGGTGCAGGAAGCACTTCTCCTTGACCCCAGGAATTGTTCCTTCCATGGTGAAGGTAAGGCTGGAATAAAAGAGCAAGGGTCTGCTGAAACATCTTCACTTAGCAGGGTCCTCCTCCCCCAGGACTTGGAGAGGCTCTTACTATACATTCGTACTATAAAAGTGGAGGTCAGTCAATGCAATCTCTCTGAATCTATTCCCATTATCCGGTGTCACACCTTCAGCCGTTTGTTACGGAGGGAGAAAAGCCATGCTAGTATATATCCAAACTGCAGCAGCCAACCTTGAGGCCTCTTCTAAAATACTTGGCTTCAAGATTTTGGAAATTTTGGAAGGGCCTGGAGCTCCCTTAATGAAGACTGTGCTATCATTTAGCTGCCCCATTCTGCTTGGATCCCATTGGATCCCAGCAAGCAGCTCGGGTTCCCACAAAACAGTCATGTCATGAGCAAGGAGGTAGGTAGACAAGAATAGGCGATCATCGCACTTTGAAAGGAATTATTACGTATAAATGCTGAGTTACAGCGGTTTTTTCTTCAATCCAGTTCCATCATCCTTATGGTTATGAGAATTTCTTTCCATATTCTGGAAGTGGTCAATACTGACATCACTTGTCGGGGTTTTTGTTTCTGTACATCTGCCTCTTTAATTTTTTTTTTTTTTTTTTTTTGGCAATTTTGATCTTCCAGTGTTTTCAGAGGAGTCTACTTAAAAATTGTACTAGCATTGCTAGTTACATGCCTTTTAACATAAAAATAGAAGACTTTTCTGTTTTAAGTCCATTTACACAGCTAGATACATAGGAACAACTGCACAGGTCTCTATGATTGGAAGAAGCCGCCACATTAAACTAGTTAAAATTAAATGAGCAGAGGTCATGCTAATAACCACTCCAAACTACGTGGAAGTATAGCAGGCACCTTGCTGTTCTGGAGCCCATTACACCCACAAAGATAAAGGCTTCTGACGAAAGTAATGGAAATGTATTTCTCCCTAACACTTTACCCTTGAAAAGTTTGGAAAAACCTCTTGACTTTGCGTCATATCATGTAGTAACCACTGGGACATGTGCACATTGTAAAAAAAAAAATAATAATAAAGATATTAAGAATTTAATCTGGTGAATGTGCCCATGATACACACACACACACACACACACACACACTACACATAAGCCCACATATGCACACACAGGGTTCATCTCAGATTCACCAACTAAGGCCAGAATCATCAACACGTTCAGTGCACTACAGAACTCAAACCCCCATCAGCCGTTTTGAGAAAATTTAAAAAATACTTTCAGGAACAGTGCTCAGCTGCATCCAGAACTTTTACCAGAGGAGATGCCCAGCAACGTCGTAAGTCCCACCAGCAAAGATTGTCATTATGATTGAGAGCTCAACAACTACTAAAGTACAGCAAGCAGAAATTCAAAGTAAGTACAAAACTAACTAACTTTAGACTTTGTGAGGAAGCACAAAAAGAGGAGAGTATAATATGAGAAATAACTTTTTTCCAGTTAAGTTTGCACTTTTATTCTTGAACCCCATTTAGGAAACAATAGAACAGGATACCATGAGACGAAGGGGTCATTTTCCATTAGACTGAAATTACTATAATTGAAAGCATGACAGGAGTGTGATGTTGGAGATCTATTGTCAAGAGATGATGTGAAAATAATACACTGCCTTTTTCAAATTTCATTTTCAAATGCAGTTACTAAATCCCATGTCAGAAGCTCCAGTGGCACGATCAGAGAGTGTGTGGCACTTATAAATCCCACGTCAGATCATCAGCCAATGCCTGTCAGTATTTTTATCTATGAGTTATCTTGTCTTATGCATAATGCTCACAAGCATAGCAATTCAAATGTAAAAGTGTTTCTTGAACACATTTCTTTTCTGAACTAACAATCAGAAAGAGTTTTAAATCATGCAGGCAAAAGCGAGAGACACGTCAAAATAATGAACGCGCAACCTTCTGAGAATGGCCTTTTTACTTTAAAGCTATGCGTGAAGCAATGTGAAGGATACAGTAACTCCTAGTTCTTAGGTGCAGTACCGTACACTATGAACAAACGATGGCATTGGCAGGACGGTGGCCCTGAGCAGGGTCTAGTGTACACCAGGTTCCACAAAAACTATGAAATGGACATTCATGGACAAGTCACTTTTCTTTTAAAGCTCGTGCTCAGTGGGAAAATGTAATGCCATTATCCCAAAAAAGGCTTTTATTAGAACCTTTTCCTCTAAACCTTGTTTTCTTTCCAGCCATACTTGTCTAATTTTTTGAATGAGGAGAACCAGATTGTTTAACGTCACAAATCCTTCTACTTTGTAGTAGTGTCCTACTGGATGCATTAGTAAAAGCATATTATCTGCCTGGAGCGTAGCATTTTTGCTCTGGAAAGCCTTGGAAATCCCCTCTAAAATTTCTGACCTATTCGCTTCATGCGAGAAGCAGTGGCAGAGCTTCCTAGACTTTGGACCATCGTAGCGCCCCTTTATGAGGCCAAATGGTTCATAAGAACCTGCTTGGACTGATGATTTAGTTTTACCATGGTGAGGCCACTCCTCCTGGGCTTTCTGTTCTGCTTAGGGACTCTTCTGTCATTTTATGTTTAGAGTTCTGTTTGTTTCTTTGAGAAATGGGTTTTTGTTTAGTTTTAGTATTATTGACATTATTTATTATTGGGAGATAAATGAAAGACAAAGGGGTTGGAATGGTACAGTGTGCTTTGGGACAACAAAAATGCGTAGCACACCAGTATCACCAAGAGCATCCAGATCCCTGGAAGTCAGGCCACACACATGTGCTCAAAGGACCGGGCATGAAACCGGGTGTGGTGGCGCACATCTGTCATCCCAGGTCTGGGGAGGCTGCAACAGGAACATCCCTCTGAGTCAGAGCTGTGTCGTGAGACCTCATCACGAATAAATACATAAATACATATAATAAAAACATAAATATGTTTTTTTAAATTTATAAAAATGAAAAAATGACTATGCTTAAAGTTACACAAATAAAATGAAAATCAATGCTTGGTTACTCTATTCAGTTCAAAGGTAGAACTGGCAGTCCCTCCTCAGCTGCCGTATTTGCTGGTGTTTCCGATCCCTCCTAATTGCCTTTGCCTATTTGGTAGCGAGGTAACACAGAGGCAGACGCTACGTTGGGCGGAGGCGGGGCCTCTGACATGCAACCAGAATGAGGCGACCCTCTGACTCCTTCTTCTTCTACTGCTCTTTGCCTCTGTCTATAAACATGGAATTCTGGAATTCTGCCTTTCCTCTGCGGTACGGCCAGCACAGTTTTTTGTTTTGTTTTGTTTTGTTTTGTTTTGTTTTGTTTTACCAGGTTCTTCCATCACCCGATGTGGAACCTTAGTCCACAGGGTAGCAGGAGCTCAGCCTCCTTTTAGAATGGAGTCTCTCCAGTCTACCTGGGGAAACTGACGACTGACGTGAGCCGTTTCCGCCTTGCTTCTTCTGTTTACAGTGGGCTTGGACAGGGAGTACAGATCGGTGGGAAAAGCAGGCTCAGCGTGTGCATGGCCCTAGGCGCGATGCTCAGAGCCGAAAGGGAATTGAAAGAATAAAAGTAAAATGGACTTTAACTGTTAATGCCTGTCTCTTAATGTTAAGAAGACCCCAGATATAATGACAAATCTAGTGATAGTAACGGAAAAAACATTTTCCAGTAAAAGTGCAATTTTTTTTCCTAAAGTAAACATATACATTATCACAAAGAGAAAGTGATATGCCCAACTTGATGTCAATTCAGCAATGAGAGAGAGGATGCACTCTAAATTGAATTTGGTGAGGTCAGGCCAGATTGCTGGATCTCAGTTTCCATTTAACAGCAAGCATCAAGAATACCAAAGATACCTTGATTTATTTTTCAGGCTGCTTTTGAAAGAAAAAAATATATACTTTAAATAATAATTGAAGGGCCAGTGCACCTAAGGAATGAAAACCTTGCCATTTTTAAATTAATCAGCAAAACCCAAAGGCTAAAATCATACTTTCTGTCATTCTTATCAACAGCAGGGATAGGAGAGATTTAATTCAGAGTGAAATGCTATGATCAACACACACACACACACACACACACACACACACATTACGTGGTAAATGGTAAAAGTCTACACACTTGTGAAACTTGTTCCCTGGTAATTTTGTCATGGCTTACCCCGATCTGAAGTTATAAAATTCAATAGTCCTTGATGTGGTCAAATTCTGTGCTTACCTGGCCTTGAACACTACTATATTTCAGTATAAATCAGCAAACAGCAGCAGTAAAATTTAATGAAGTCTGCAATGCAAAGATATCTTTCCTAGTTACCACATGTCAACCAACATGACACCACCCTAGATTGAACCTTTGTGTGTGTGGGCCCTTAGTGTAGGGGAAAAGGAAAAGCTAATGAATAATTTGTATAATAACATTTTCTTGTATGTAGATTGCTCTGTCAATTTCTACAAAAAATAGAAAAACAACTCAACGAATTTAGCAAAATCAGTGAAACAGTGAAGAAGTTAATACCATGTAAGTATCCAGGGCTACAATCACCAGTATTAGCTGATTGATTTGAAAAAGTAACCTACAAAAAAAAAAAAAAAAAGAATGAAAGAAAGAAAGAAAGAAATCCACAAAATATCTGTGATCTCTTGTTCAGTTTCTTGGAATTTTAGAATTCCAGATAACCACTTAATAGCATTCATTTCCTGTGATTTATTTTTTGCCCAAGCTAGAAAATCCTAAAGTTACTGGTGTGTTTGAACTTTTCCACAAATAATTTCTCCCCAAATGGGCCAACGAGTCCAAAGCGTCATACTTTCTTTTACTGAGTCCAGGCCCTCATTCACTGAGGTTCGTGCTCACCTCATCTGACACCACAATCTTACTGAGAAGAATTGGTGTCTAACCACCCAAAAAGGATGCTGATATAACCTGAAATCACCACTCACCAAAGCTAGACTCCAAAGGAATTAAAAGTGCTCCAAAATAACATACTTGACAATAAAAATACGTAACATAACAATCATTGTTAATTTGTCCTTCTTGTTTTGAAAATATATACCACATATAGTTGTATGTTGCTGTTTCTGTCTTTGTTTTAGGCAGCTTTTGCTTTTTTTAAATTCTTTGAAATAAAAATAAATTTAAACATAAATTTAATTTTAATATTTTGAGGAAGTTTTTGCTCCAAGCCACAGACTGCTTTCCTACATGGAACCTCAAATTAGTCTTTGCTTTGAGTTAAAAAATTTAGCTGCTGACATTTAATACAAATATAAGGGGGCCTGGTGGGATGGCTCAGTGGTCTAAAGCGCCTGCTTGGGGAAGCTTGGGCGGCTTCAGGGACCGCGGTTCGATCCCCGGCACCACATGCTGCGCCAGCCCTGCCCTCTGTGCGGGCTGAGCAGGCCATAAAAATGAGTGAATAAACAAATAAAGGTTCTGAAACAAGAATAAATAAATAAATAAATAAATAAATAAATAAATAAAATTTAAAAAAATAAAAAAGACAAATATAAGGAGACCTCACTCTCTACCTCAGGAAATCCTTCCATATTGCCCAATGTTACAGGATTGGGTTTTCCTACTAGAAATTACACTGAGTGATGCTACTATCCAGGCATTAAGACACATTCTTCAGTGGTTTCAGATAAAAGTGAAGAAATCTTCCCCTGCTTCAATGAATTTAATTAGGTATTAAAGTTATTTACTTCAAAGTAATAAAATGTGTCAAACTAGATTTTTCTGATTACTTTTAATAATATTTATTTTAACATGAAGGATATCAGGCTTGCAATGGGTGCTGGGAAAGTACAGGGTCGAGAAGCATATAAAGTGAATAACTCAGTGATGGTCTTAGCTTTGGATGTTACGAAGCGATGGCAGATTTTGTAAAATCTAGACCCTTGAAAAGAAGTGCACCTGAACGCAGAGAGCATGATCATTGTATTTAAGGTGAGAATAAGACACCGATTTAACTAAAATGCGAAATAAACCTCTCCAATGTGAACTTAACCATGTACTTCAAGACTCTTGCTTCAGATGTATAAAGCTTTCCTACTTAATAAGTAACATAGGTCCAATTTTTGTCTTCGTGAAGCATCAGTTGTCTCACTGATGCATAGGTCATCACTTCTATAAGTACTTTAGGGTTTTAAGAAGTTAAAGCATGAGAAACCCATAAGCCAGTTAGGGTCCTGGCTTCATGATGTAGACAGAACAGAGGTGAAGAACAGGAACACAGACAGAAAATACCCCCGAGCTCTGGGGAACCCACAAGAAATATTACCGCTGCTTCCCCAACTACACACACACACCGTGCAAAAAGGATTAGACTGCAGGACTCTCAAACTTGTCCTCAAAAAAGAAAACAGTAGCAAGAAAAGTCTATGTTCTGTCATAAGAAGAAAATGGGTGTCAAAAACCAGAGGAACAGTAGTTAGCAAAATGTAGATATGAATATAATTAGGAAGGTGGCAGGGTGTTTCAGATAACAGTGGAGTTGAAAACTGAGAACCTTTTGTGTTAGTCCATTGCCACAAGTTTATAGTCATGTGATCTTGGGACAATTATTTAATGTCTAAAATTCACTCTCTCCTTTTAAAAGTGGGAATAATAATTCCAACTTCATAAGATCATCAGGAATATTAAACAGCTAGACACAAAGAACTATGAAATTCATACACTTTCTGCATCCCTTTGTGTGTGTATTGCTTTCAGCAATTTAAAATTGAGTTTGTTTCCTAAAATCTGTACTTCTTATTCTTGTGTTACTCAAAATTTCAAAAGCAGAGGAATTTATAGACAAATAAGGTATATGTGATCACAACGAATTATACAGTAGCTAAACATTGGAACCATTCATAAAGTGAAATTTTATCTTTTTACTAAACTATAATATTTACAATACTTTAAATCAGCAAGATAAGCTTTCCAGATTACCTTTTCCTTTTACCTAGCCTAACATGCTATGATTCATTCTGAGTAACTATAACATAATCTTAAACTCGAATGTGACAAGTCAGAAAAAATGAAGGACTTTTTTTTTTTTTAACACCGCCTTTAATAATTTAAAATGTAACCTTTTGGTTTACATGATGCCTGCAAGCAGTGACATCGATGTTGACAGCATTAATATCACTATTTCTGTCACTAAAATCTATAGCAAATGCATTAGCAGCCACAAACGGAGGTAGTTTTTCAGAGAGCTTCCTAATTGCATTGCCGCTGTGAACTTAGCTCTGCAGTGCTAGCACATAAAAGCACGGAGCCGAGGACCACACTCAAACCTAGCAGGCCTGTAAACAGTGGGCAGCCGCCGCTCGGCCCGTGTATTTATATTCAAATGACATGTTCTGCTCTCATTATTGATACAGTGTGGAACGATGTTTTCCAAATGGTGATCCAAAAAGGCAAAGGATGTACGATTTTGTTTGAGAGAGAATAAATTACCGAACACCCTACATTACACTCAGTGCAGACTCCAGTAGAAGACACCTATCTTACCTACAGAATCTAGGCTGCGCTGGATCCTCATTCATTTTACTTTCAATGAGAATCTACCTTCATTCCACCAATATCATACAGAGACAAAGAACTCTGTGTTAGATGCACAAATCCTTGGTAGCAGCACAGGGGATCAGGAGATAATCAGTTAGGGAAGAGTGAAGACCAGTTAGCTACACCTATAAGTTTACCATAGGGTTGACGCTTTTAACTACCACACACCATTGACTTTCCATCCAAAGACTCATTGTTCTGCCTGGTTATGGAGAAAATACGATTTTTTAAAAATTCTGAGCAACTAATAATAAGAAAAGAGCCAGGGTTAGGGGCACACACTTGTCATCCCAATACTACGGGAGGCTGAGGCAGCAGGATGGCAATGTCGGGCTCAGCCAGGGTGATCTCGCAACCTCCCAAGAGCCTGTCTCAAAAGGAAAAACTAAAATCTCAAAAGAGGTTAAGGGCGTAGCTCACTGGAAAGCCCTAGATTCAACCCCTATGTGGAAAGTAGTAATAATAATAACATAGCAGTCGTTCTTTTCCTTACATGATGGTAAATGTGACTGACCACCCCATGTCCGCCTTGCAGTTCGGCTGTATTTTCAAATTAAATTAAAAGCTAAAAATCTCTTTTCTTACTCCATGTGCTGAGAATTTCAACTACTTAAAATCAGCAAAAATATCTTCATCTCTTTGCTTTCTTTCTCATGTCAAGATGGAAGAGAAATCGGAGAGGGAGATAATCACTCTTCAGAGAGCACCTCAAAATCATGAGCTGGTGGGGGACTTGAGTCCTTCTCCCTGGCCCCAGTTTATTCCACCATCTGCTGTGGCAGAATGCCCCATAGAGGGACATGTCTTAAGAGTCAATATTTCTCACTCACCTCTAAAAACACAACAGAAGTATTCATTAGATTCCAACTTTAGTTATTATCCAAGTTTCAAAACAATAGAGACATTTTTGTTTGAAACAGCATGATATACTATTGGGCAATGGGCATAAATTCAATATTCCTCTAAGAATTAATCTAAGAACGGGATGAGACAAGTGTACTTTTATTCAACGGTACTATAATGCTGTTAAAAGAAGAACCTTTCCAAGTAAAACAAGTTGTTGGCAGTAAGGTGTGGGGTTTCCCCATTAGCTTTAACATCAAATACCATATCAGGAAGCCCAAACGGCCAGTGTCAGGGACACAAAGAAATTCATAAACAGGAGAGCCTCAGAATTTGCCTTCTTGAATAGATCTCTTTTTCCTTTTATGTGCTGTTCATTGTAGTTGCCCAATCGACAAAACATAATCCCAACTATATGTATTTGACTTTGTGATTAACTCAGGTCAGGTGGATCTTAAAAGAGAAGGCACATTGCATAACCTGTAAGAAATTAGTTATGGTACTTAAGTTATTTAAATAATGCTAATTATAAATCTTCACATCTTATGACTTGCCCTGAAATGATAAGTGAACGTTAAGGAAAGAAAAAAAAAAAACTCATGAATAATTTGACATTTTACAGTTAAGATTTAAAACTTAACGGTCTAGGCTGGCATTGTTCTTACCAATAATTTTCATGTCCTGTTCTTAAAGCAAATAAATCATACCTCGCTAAATATATTATTTTCATTTCATGCTCATATTGACACAAAAGATGACTGTACATGTCATCTGGTTTAAATACATTACTAAAAATAGACACCAAAAATATAAGAAATCATAAGAAATAATGACATATAATTCCTTCAAAGCAATAATAATGTATTTTTATAAAACTATATTATGTATTTCTATCACACTTTAAACTATGTAAGATTTGCACCTTCAATTTATATAAGTTCCTGAGCTGGGCATGGTGGCACACGCCTGTAATCCCAGCACTTGGGAGGCTGAGGCAGGAGGATCGCTGTGAGTTCAAGACCAGCCTGGGCTACAAAAGTGAGTTCAAGGCCAGCCTGAACTGCATAGCAAGACCCTATCTCAAAAAAGCAAAAAAAAAAAATTACATAAGTTCCTTATAACTATGGACTGGATTTTCTTTTATAATCACTTGTACCATAAAATTTATAAAATCATATAATGAGAGAATGGAGTCAGCAAGATCATAATCAAGATTTTGGAGCAGCACAATGGGTGAGTCCCTCACCAACTGTCGCAGACCTTAGATTCTGGATGAACCCTGTCATTGCTTTGAATTATTACTTTCTTTCTATACAGAGAGGAATTAGAAAAAAAAAATTTTTTTTCTTGTTCTTTACTAACTTTAGAAATTGCAAGCCTGATCTCAAACATTGGTGTTATTACAAAATTCCCCCATTTTAAATACATTTTATCTTTTATTCTTAGCATGTATTTAGGGTGTCCAATGATTACATTCCCCCCAAGAAACTGATATATACTGCACCTTCATCATCTTCTACTTTCTACACTTTTACCAATACATACATGTTTGCACTACACAATAATTATATTCTCCATAGAGAGCTGGTTCATGTGGGCTACAGAAAGAAACACTAAGGAAATATCACCATCATTCAGGTGCTACCCCACTGCCAAGGTTGCGGCCTTTGTTTCTCTCAGTGGTGTCTTTATGTCTGGCTCTATGCTTGTGGATTTGGTGGTTACATGAAAGAGAAGACCAAAAGTCACTGAATTATAGGTCTTATAGTTTGGATATGCTTTATGGTTTATGTCTTAGAAGCATAGTTTCCAAGGAGGGAACAGTAGAATATTGTGTGAAACTTTTAGGAGGTGGACTCTGGTAGGAAATCAGTTTTTGGAAGGGACTGTGACATCTAGGTCTGCTCTTGGCTTCCTGTCTGGTGCTGGGATCATATTCTCACAGGTGATGTCTCCATGATGCCATCAGGCTTTCTTCACAAAAAAGGCTAATGCCACCACTTGATTATGGCTTTTCAGCCTCCAGAGCTATGATCCAAATGAACCTCTTTTCTCTGTTGACTCTAGACTGTGACAAGAAAAACAAATGAATGCAGGGTCCATGGTAACATGAGATGCAAAATATCTCAACACATTGTTCTGCTTGTGTCACAAGCAGCCTCTGCACTCTGAAACGTTCATCAGTATGGAGCATCCACAAAGAAAACGGGTGGGTTTGGCAAGACCGAGTGTGAACCAAGTAAGGGTTTACAAATAATAAGTATGCTTGCTGGGATCTACATCATGCCTGAATGGCCTTGAGTAGCTGAAACGCCAGAAATATATTTCTCTAAGTTCTGGAGGCTGGGAAGTCTGAGATCATGGTTTGGGGTCAGGTTCTGGTGAGAACCTGGGTCCCGGGTACCAGTGTTCTCATTGTGCCTCCCCGTGGCACAGAGAGGGTGATCACATCTTTCATTTCTCTTCTTCCATCAGTTCCACTCACGACGGGTCCACCCTCAAGGCCCAACTCTTACTCCTAAATACCATTCTACTGAGTGTTTAGTCTTCAACATATAAAATTTTGAAGGTTACCTCACTCAGCCCATAGAGACAGAGTAGGGAGAATTGGTAGACTGAGATGGTTCACGGGGCCCAGCCATTTGTTACACCTCACTGTTGATGGAGCCCCGCCTGCCACCCCATCCTAGCTCTTCTCCTAGTGCCTACATTGCTCTTCTCTTTTCCCCAGGAGCATGGGGCTGCTCCTTCTACTCTCTGATGCCTCACTTTATTTATTCTTCAAAAACTTCTGGTCTGGTCTCCCTTGTAGCTCATTTAGATGGCAACAGGAAAGAGCCAGTTTATTGATATTAAAGTAAACAAAGGCTTGCCTGTCCTAAATCTTCCATGGCATATTTGCTTGGAAATCTAAATAAATTTCTAATGGATTGCATTCTGGCCAATGGAGATAAGCCATTTCAAGTGGTGTCTGGTCACCACTTTGGGAAAAAAAAAAAAAAAAAGTAGTTATGCAGTGCATCTAGGGAAGCCAATTTTGCATATCAAATGTGACAGGAGCATCTCTAAATGGAAAGCTATCTTCCATCCTTACTCCCACGGGAAGGCTGGGTTCTTTATTTACAAAAGTCCTAGAGCTCATGGGATTTGTTTTCTTTTAGCTCATTATAGCTATTTTTTTTTTTCAACACAGGCCTTCTATTTTTCACGCCTCTGCTGGTAGCTTTTTACAGATTCCAGTATCCCTTTTCAGCTGTGTTCCTTGGACATGGATTCCCCAGTGCTGGACAGATTCATCCACAAGGACATTCCATTCTTAACGGCTGGGCTATACTTTGTTGTAGAAGTTCCCCAGTTCAGAGCTGGCTCCTTTCACCACTGCTAATTTATAGTGTCACTGGTGTATTTATGTACAATTTAATAAATGTGATCGAATCCATTATGTACCAAACAAATTGTTTCACAAGATTCTATTCATTTGTTAGCATCTACTGAGAAACACAAGTAATTGATCTAATGATATATGGTACTTAATAACCCGGGCATTCCCACAGGAACAGAAAATATCATCTTGACCTGTGTGTATTTTCAAATCACTACAATAGTCATGGGTTAAGAGCCAATAACAAAAACTTCTTCTAATGAGTTAAATTTTGTTAGAGTATTTTTTATATAATAAGTGTACTTAGATTTTCTGTAGCTTTTTTTTTTTTTTTTTTTTTTTTTGGAAGAGAGTCTTTATTAGATAACACACTTTGCCTTTATTCAGAGAAAGCAGACCCAATCATTACATGTATCCTTTTATCTCAGTAGGACTATGTCTCAACTAATAGAAGTTTGACTTTATTTTACAGAGATTAAAGTAAAAGCTTTAAGACTATCTAAAAATAGTGTCAATATAGGGTAAAGTGCCTTTCCATGAATGGTTTTTGAGGTCTAATGTTAATGTGTAGTATTATTACTTCAGTGTAGGGAAATGAAATGTATGCATAAAAACCAATGTCCCCATTGTATCAAATCAAGGCCAAGAAGAATTATATTTCATGCAGCAAAGTTTCAGTGGGATGAGGACTTCCCTGTATTTGCTTAAGTGTATAAACACATTGTGCAGAGATTGTGCACTATATAAGATATATAATCATTTGGACTCTTTTTGGAAATCGCACGTACATTTTTTTGGTGGTACCAGGGATTGAACTCAGGACCTTGTGCCTGCCAGGCAAGCACTTATTCCACTGAGCTATCTCCCTGGCCCCCTTGAATGTACATTTAACAAGCCAAAAACACTTGAGTTAGCTAGTGTTGGGAGAAGTGGCTAAGTTCTAAGGTTGGTTTACTAATTGAAGAAATGTTAGTGTTTAAAACGAGTTGACACACATTGAACTGACCTAGATTCTAAGTAAAATCTTTATATTTTCTGCTTAGTTACAAGCTTTGGGCTAAGCTAGGAGGCAGCTAAAGACAACAAAAAGGAAACCAACTAAGCTATGAAGCGACACAGCTTCTGGTCCTGTTTCTAATAATGAGTTTGTCTGTTCTGAACCTGAACAAAACATCTACTTGTCTTTGAATCCGCTGCATCTAGACTGTATTTTACAGGGAGGTACACTTTGCAAATTCCAGAGTGTATTAAGCGAAGCTTAAATTGGTGAGAAAAAGAAAAAATGAAAGCATTAATTATTGAACTTCCCAAAGCAGGAATGAGAAGTTGTAACTTTTACCTTGTCTTGGCACTTATAAAACGTTGTTAAAATCTTTTGAAAAAAGATTAGGATAGTAACTGATAAAATTAAACAATTTCAAATAATTGTGAAAAGTAGAAGGCAAGAAATTAAATATTAGACAACTGCAAGTATAAATCAGGATGACAAATGTACAGCAAACATACTAGAACAGTCAAGGGTTTAAAATCACTCTTTGCAGGGCAAAATCTTTCAGAAAAATTTAAAAAGAACGGTGCAATAAATAATGAATTGCACTACTTTCTGCAGTACTAGGGATTAAGCTGTGAGTCTTCACACTGACAGGTATCTCCCATCCTTTCTTTTTATTTTTCATTTTGAAGCAGAATGCTAAGTTGTAAGTTTGTTGAACAGCAGGTTATTTGTTAAGTTACTCCAACACTAGTTGAAGCATAAAAGTTGAATATTGCTCCAGAGGTCCTATCATTTCCACCCTAATTAATATAAAGGTACCTTTTAACATTTATATTTATGTGGATAACACAAAAAATCATTATTAATTTACACACAATCAATTTTCTTGAATTCTAGTTGTATCTCAAATATTGTAATAGGAGCTGAAAACCAGCATTATCTCACTTCTCATGGAACTTATAAATAATGCAATCATTACTACAATTAATACTAAAAGTCCATGTTCTTTCCCCTTTATTTTTTATAGGAAAGGCAATTTTCCTTCTAGAGACTGATGTGTGACATTTTAACATGATATCTTATTTTGACAATAATGCCCATAATTGCAGCTCTTTGGGAAGAAGAAGCAGGAGGATCGCAAGTATAACCTCTTGATGAACTTAGCTAAACTCTATCTTCAAACATTTTTGAAAGCCTGGGGATGCAGCTAAGATCAAAGGCCCTGGGTTCAATCTCCGGTATCACGAAAAAGGGATGGAATCAACTTAAATGTCCATCAATGTGTGTGTACGTGAAGAAAATATTGTGTGTATCTACAGTGGAATATTATGCAGCCTTTGTAAAAAGAGGCAATCCTTTCATTTGAAATAACATGAATTGACATATGCTTGGTAAAACTCAATCACAGAGAGACAAACACTGTTGGATTTTACTTTTTGAAATATCTTAAGGAAGCAAATTCATTGAAAATCCTATGTAAAAAGTTAATAACCACAGCCTGGCAGATAAGGTCCTGCAGAGGAATTCGTCAAAAAGCATGAAGTTTCAGCTAGACAGAAATAGTTCAAGCTATGTGCTGCGTGATATGCTGTTTACACTTAGTAACAGTGCACTGTATTCCTGAAAATTACTGAAGGTAGATTTTAAATGCTCTTCCAAACACAGAAAAGATGATACATACATGAGTTAATGCATGTGCTAAGTAGCTTGATTTAGCCATGCCACAATGCATATATACGTTTGTGAAAAAGTATATAAAATACAATAAAATGTATAATTATAGTTTGTCAATTTAAAAAAATAGACAATGACAACAAAGAAAAATTGCACAGCTAGCCACAAGGGCCTTTGCATGACAAGGAAGACGTCACATGGAGGCTACACGCGAGGTTCAGTCATCTCACCCAACTGTCTCCTCTTTGTCTGTTGTCCACACACAGGGATCACCACCCAGAAACTCTGCCTTACTTGGCCATAGCAAGGATCTCCTGTGCTTCCACCATAGTCTAGACATTCAGCTTTGGGGTAACAAGCATCAACAAGCATCTTCGCTTTGCCAATGCCTCATTTTTCCTTTCTGTCCCATTTTTCCTCCATGACCCCTGCTTTACTTTCCTGTACTTGGTCCATGAGTAGGATCCATACTGGGATAGAATGTGAAGGGTCAGCTTTTCTCTGCTAAACAGTGTAAGGTTGTTCTGCCTTCGTGACAAAGAAGAGTGGTTTTCAGCAATAACAGCCCGCCTCAAACTGCTCCATTACATTAAAGGAAGGTAACTGACAGCCACGGAGCAAGAAGAGAAAGAGGTTGATGCCAAAGAAACCAATTAGAAAAAGGAGAGGAAATCTAGACCACAAAAAAGAACTTGAACAGCACAGACCCTGTAGAAACAAATTGGAGAAGTTGATGAGAAACACATTTGTGATTTGACAGAAAAAATGATTAATAAAATGCAGCACTAAGGAAGATCCCAAAATGGCTAGCTTAGAGAAGACAGCAAATGACAATGCCACTGGTAGACAGAAGGAACAGTTGAGTGGGGAAAAATCACTGTTCATGGGAAGAACATAATGGCGTCATTTTTGGATGACCTAACTTTAATGAACCCATAGGGCAACCAAGGCAAGAAATCTAGCCAATATCTGGGATAAATTTGCTTGAAATATAGTTAATCTGGTAATAAATTAGTTGGCCTGAGCACCAGCATCAGGTAAGAAGTGACCACTAGAATAATAAGGGACTAGACATTATGGTCAATTAGCCTATAGAGGAGAGACAAATGACTCTGTCATGGTCTTACAATTCTACACCTTGGCATGTTTCATGTTATGAGTAGAGTTAGATTAAGGCACTGTCCTATTGCCATAAGATAACACAAAAGGTAAATCATCCTAATAAATTACTTAAACCAAAATCACAATGCAAACAATATAAAGAGTAAATTCAATGGAGTGTGTTATTAATGACTCAAACTAGCATCTTCTACTTTCGAATCCCTTAAGGATTGTGTTATATGTAAGCAACACTTTTCTCAGACCAGGAACCTTTAGGAGCACTCTATCATATCCTTGTGGCACCAGGCTAGCAACATTATGGATCATCAAGACAGGTTGGCTAGAAGGTAGATCACTTTTGTCAAGGGAGAAAATTTAAAGAGTCAAAGGATCATAACTCTTATCCTCTACCATAAAAATGGCATTGTTGATGATTTAAGAACTTGGGATTGTGCTATTCAGCCAAGATAATTATAAAGAATACCCCATTGTGGAATATTATTCCAGAGGTCTGTAAATTTTCTGTCACTTTTCCTATTTCAGCTCATCTTCCACATCCAAAAGCTCACACTGTCCATAAAACGGACGACATGCCACCTAACAATTATATTAGAAGAGATCTTTTATGTGAAATCACTTGATAAAGTGCTGTTTGAACAAAAGGCAATAGTAGTTATTTAGCCTATCACAGGACTAGTGCATCAGGACTCAGAGATTTAGAGTCGAACTCTTGTATTTTTTGCCAAGCTCTTAGAAATAGTCAGCACATTGAATTCTAAGATAGAAAAAACAATTACACAGAATTATGATCATTACTCTACAGTTGCTAGATCTAATTCAAATAGCAGAGTAATAAATTGCCAGTTTTATTAGCACTTATTTTCTACACATTGTCAACTCCTTTCAAATTTCCTCTTTGACCCCAGAATATAAATTCAATCCCTTCATCTGAATGGCCACATTTGTCTCACCTTTCACATTATCTTTTTTTTTTATCACTGTTAACTCTCATCTGAGTTTAGAGCTACATAGTTTATCATCTGAAAACATAATTCTGGCTGCTAGTGTATGTAAATACAGTGACCAATTATAAGGATTAATTACTAATAGATGTTCAGTTTAGTTTCAGTTTTACTTTTAAATGGTGTTTGCTTTGTCATTTTCAACCTTTTCCACTGAAAGCAACATAAAAAAAGACCTATATCAGGTTGAACACTTAATTTCTTCTATTTAAGACATAACTCTGTAATTAGATTGTTGCCAAAAATTGCTTGCTTAAGCTTTGATTCATTTTTTAAAAACACTTTAAACAAAGGATCTTCTTATTTTATTGCAAACCTTTTTCTAACGTATGACATTGCCTAGATGCATATATATTTCTAGGCTGGAGGGCAACGGGAGTACTGAGAGGTATTGC
>PVJA010020644.1:0-36666 GCA_004027025.1 Myocastor coypus | reverse complement strand
ATATATATATATATGTAAAAAAAAATACTGCTCCTATAAACATAAGCGCTAACTTGCCTATCCTTTCTATATGTAAGATAAAATCTAGACATCAAAATGTTAACTTAAGCCTACACCTTACACAAACTACTCAAAAGGAGTGGAAGGGCAAAGAATAGCTTGGTTCATCCCCCACCCCCTCAAAGAAGCACTGGAAAGCAGATTTTTCATCTCTTCAATATCCAATGTACATCATCACATTTTAAGTGAGTAAGAATTCCTGTACTAGAAAACATCAAGGCAAATCTCTAGTCCTGGAGGTAAATGACACCAGGGGAAATCTAATCTGCTCAACTAATTTGGAAATGTTTATGTACTTATCTATCTTTGAATGCCTATTGTCTTGAGAATCCAATTTTAAACAAAACAATAAAGTCATAGTATAAAGACCTGACTCAGGAGGAAGTGTACTTTTTCCTGTTTCCTATCTTGAACCCTACCGTAACTCCTCCCTAAAACCTCTCATGTTGATAGAAAATAACCAAGCTTGAAAGTAAGCCTATTCTTATGCAACTCACCAAACTGTACATGTATTTCATTTATACTTCTATGAATGCATATTATACTTTAATTAAGCTCTTTACATATTTTAATGAAATAAATATCTAGGTACAAATTTAACAAAACATCTATGTTCTGAAAATTACAAAACACTGATGACAGAAATCAAAGATCATCATGTTAAGGACAAAAGTTGGCCTAGACTGGAAAAATAAGCATTATAAAAATGTCAAATTATGCCGGGCGTGGTGGCGCACGCCTGTAATCCTAGCACTCGGGAGGCTGAGGCAGGAGGATTGGTGCGAGTTCGAGACCAGCCTGGGCTACAAAAGTGAGCTCAGGACCAGCCTCAACTGCATAGCGAGACCCTGTCTCAAAAAAAAAATGTCAAATCTTCCTCAAACTGACCAATATATTTATCAAAATCTCTGAAAAGCTTATCTGTAGCTATAAACAAGTTTACTTGAAAACAGAGAGAGGAACTGGGGCTGCAGCTCAATGTGAGTACTTGCTTAGTATAAAAGAAGCCCTGCAATTTAAATTCCAGCACCAAAAATAATTTTAAAACTAATTATATTGGGGAACCTACAGCTTAGCTCAGTTGTTAAAGTGCCTGCTCTGGCAAATGCAGTCAGTGCAGGGGACCGCAGTTCGATCTCCAGTTCCACAAGCCTTACCAAGCTGCCCTTAAAGCAGCCTGAGCCTGCCCCCCCAAAAAAAAAATCCTTCTAAAAGTATCACATATGTACTTAGTGACATGAAAAGATAAATACAGCATTGCTTATTTCATAAATCAAAAGTGAAATCCCTACCGGGTATGCATTTGTTTAAAAGATTAGTGGGAGAAAAGCATACAGAACTTAAATGTAATAAGACAAAAGAACTAGAACAGCTTAAAAACATAAGCTTTAGGGCAGCAGTGGCGGTCCCACTGGCAGGTGGGCAAGAAGAGAGTCCAGGAGGTGTTCGGTGTGGGACTTAGTACCTTGGGCCAGGAGATGGGGCAGGGACTGCAGTGATGGGCCTCGGCTCTGGGGTCCAGGAGTGGCTAAGATCTATTGGGCTGGCTCTGTGTATCACACTACAGGCCAGGAGATCTGGGCCCTGAGAGATAGGAAGAGTCAACCGCCAACCACAGAGGCTGGGAAGACTTGGAGGTGTTGGGGTGAGCTATGGCTGTGGGAGGACTAGACCTTTGAAGGTACAGACCTTGGGGATGAAGTTTTTCAGACTGGGGTGTGGACTGCAAGGAGGACATTCATAAATGTTTTGAGGAGCTTATGTCCTCCTGTATGGGCTGGAGTGTCTTTGGTTACTAGGATCATTTGTGGTTGAGATGGGTGTCAGGCCGAAATATACTTGGAAGAAAGACGGCAGATACTGGAAGAATCATGGGGCAGCATGGAAGGGATGGAGCCCTGGCCACTGGAGCTTTCAAATGCAGCATGCTGGAATTCATTCTGATTTGAAGATTATGCAGGAAGCGGTGAAAGTAACTTATCATCCTGGGGTAGCTGGAGATATTTTTATACTTTAAAAATTAGTGTGAATAGAAAGCTGCCCTTTATAACAGTGCTCCAGTGATACTAGGAAATATAAAGGTGATTGCTTCCATATTTAATGAGAAAATGATATGAAGAAAGAATATATGAGATAATAAGTCTGTAAGTTGAACAGAAAGAGTACTAAACTCAGAATCTGAAAATGTGAGTTCAAAGCTGGGTTTATGCAGCTTTCTAGTTAAGTATATTGGATCTTAGATGTAAAATCAGATAAAGCATTGGCCTTTTCTATCTAATTGGAGATTATAAGGATTTGTAAGAAGTCACAAGCATTTACAAACTAAAAAAAAAAAAAAAAAAAAACATAAGCTTTACCATCAACTTGAAACAACTAAGGAGAGGCTAGGGAGACAGCTCAGTGGTCTACACACCTGGCTGCCAAGTATAAGGACCTGGGTTCAAACCCCTGTACCACATGCCATGCTGGCCAGGACATGGAGCTGGCCACCAAAACTGTAATCCCAGCACTGGGTAGGCTGAGACAGAAAGATCACTGAGTCACAGCTGCATAGCAGGACCCTATACCAAATTAAATAAACAAATAAATACATAAATAATTAGGGGGGGGGGGACTAAGGAAATCTTGACAGTTATAACACAATCCTCAAAAGGAGAAATAGTTAAAACAGACCTGTGGAAGACCTCTGGGACAGCACTCCTACCACTTGTCTCCATTTTACATAAACCAAGCCCTAATTCCATGCATTGGTATGAACGGATCTGGCTAGGATAGTACTTTACCCCTTCAAACGGCTTTGTGATGCTGATATGTAGCCTCTGAAGCAATGGCCAGATCAGTGGTACCCACCTACAGCTCCCAAGTGCTATGTGTGAGCAAGACCAAGTGAGGCACGGCACTATGGGCTGGGCCTGAGGTTCAAGAAAGAAGCCCTGCAGGGCGTGGCAGGATGGCTCAGTGGTCTAAAGCACCTGCAGGCAGCTGCAGGGACCGAGGTTCTATCCCCGGCACCACATGCTATGCCAGCCCTGCCCTCAGAGCAGGTTGAGCCGGCCATAAAAATAAATAAACAAACAAACAAAAGTTCTGAAAACAAGAAAAAAGAAAAGAACCCCTGCTATCTCCAGTCATGAAGACCACACAGCACAGCTGAAGCAGAGTCCAAAAGCATAAGACATTCCCACATGTCACACAGATTCCTCCAAACTTCAAGATCTGCATACCTCCCTCAGCACAGTGCAAAGGTGCTGCTATGCCCCCTACCTAGCCCAGCTCACAGAATTCAGGAACTTCCTGTTCCGCAATCACTCAACTTCAAGCCACTCCTTTTCACAAGTGAATAAAGCCCAGGTTCCGCCCAGGGTCCTGGCCTTTGTTCTGCTTAGCCAGTCTGACTGGACTCAGGATCCCCCTGGTTCCCCACCACTATAGATACGTTGTGTCTTTATTCTCACCATGAGTTGCACTGGAAGTGGCACACTGAATTACTTGTTGGAATTCCAATACCTTTTCTCTGGGATTACAAATGTGGACTCCTCTGGATCATGACAAGGCCACAGATGGCTCTTTATAAAGACCATCCAAAAATTTGCTTGAGTCAAGATAGTAATTAACAAAGAAAATTATGAGATGTTATCAATAAATCAGAAAACAAGATTTTTAAAAAATCTATAGGTGGCTAATAAATTGACAAAAATCTACTTCCCAACAAACAGGCTCTTTAGATTCCTCTTATTCCTGGAGTCAGATATACGTTCAGAGATAGAGTCAGAGATGGTTAAATAGACACAGAGACACAACATAGAACGTATAACCAAAGAGCGACACTTTTTTTTCACTCCTAGAAATTGAACTGTGGTCCCTTACAGTGATACGCATTCCCATCCCAAGCTCTCTCTCTTCTTCCTTTTTTCTGGAGACAGGATCTTGCTAATTCACTAAACTGCCCAGGCTGGGCTTGAATCTGTTATCCTCCAGCCTCTGCCTCCTCAAAACACTAGGATTACAGGTATGCACCACCATGTCCTGTTTTAGTTTTCTTAAAAAGGTACGGGTCACTTATCTTTTAATCTAGGACAATGTAAAAATGTTTTCCTTATCAAATTATAAAACAAAATCACAAAGTCTATAGAAAACAATAAAGAAATCTTTATACTAATCGTGAGGCAGGAGGGACCCTGTACCGCGAGAGGTACATTTTATTTTTCTACAACTGCCTACAAGGCCTTGCAGCCAGCCTAGCAACATCTGCCCAGGGCTTCTTTGTGATACACACGTGTGTGTGTGTGTGTGTGTGTGTGTGTGTGTGTGTGTATTGGTGTAGCAGCTCTGGCCATGGACTTATCCCACATGACTCTACACTGTAGCCTCCCTGGATGATGTCACCTCTCTGCAGTCCTCCTCAATTAGGTCCACAAAAGGCCACTCTCCTCCTCGACACTGTGCATGCCCATACCCATCTGTTTTCCTATATAAAGCAATCTTCCTATGCTCTTGGTCTGTGCATTGTTTCCCCTTATCCTGTACTATAAGTCCTAACAAGGATCCTTCTAGTTGGCATATTTTGCCTGTTCATGATTTGTATCTTGAGAAGAACATGCTGAGCTGATAAACTAAGAGCCAATAACACCAAAGGCCACTGATGCCCAAAGCAGCCAAACTGGTAACACTGAAGACAGCTAGCAGCAGAAAACAGCGAATAGTAACAAAAAAAAATTGCCAGATGCCACCATCTCTGATAGCCAGAAGAATTCTCTAGGTCTGCCACTAGCTGCTGGTTCCAAAGAAGCGAGGTAGGCCATTAACCCTAAGAGCTGATAGCCCCTGGCATGAAAAACTCATGACTACCAACACAAAAATACTTACTTTGCTGATTCATGCTTTCTATATGAATTAAGTAACAATCTTCAGCCAACTAGCAACATTTTAGAAGCCTGTAAGGGATCTTCTCCTTTTGAAAAAGAGGATGGACAATGGCAAGAAAAATTAAAAATGGCTTAATTGGCCTGTTTGATTTCCATCATACATGTAAACTCCACACCAGCCAGTGACAATGGCCTCCTTAAAATAACATCCTCAAATACATTTTTTACCTATTCACCTAGTCTTACTAATATGTCAGCTTACTATGGGAGAAAGAGGAAAAAAATATGTTTCAATTTCTCTAGCAGATGACCACCTTACGTCTCTTGCTCCTGTATGTACTGCTTATGGATTTGTTGGTTTGTTTTGAAGATCTGGGAATTGAAACCAGGACCTTCACACCAAGCTACATCTCCAGGACTTTGTGTTATTGTTGTTTAATTTAAGATAGGGTCTCAGTAACTTGCCCAGGCTGATTTCAAACTTTGATTCTCTGCCTCAGCCTCCTGTGTACTTTGTTACTGCAACAGAAGAACATAGTATTTCAGCCAATCATAGCAGCATATGCTTGTGATCCAAGCATTTGGAAGACTGAGGCAGGGCTGTGGCTTTTAGGCCAACCTTGGCTTCATAGTGAATTTAATCCTAGCCTAGGCTTTATGGCAAGTTCAAGGCTAGCATGAGCTATATATAGTAGGACAGTATATCAAGAAACAACACAGGAGGGAAAAAAATTTTAAGAACTGGGGATGTAGCTCAGTGGTACAGTACTTGCCTACCACATTTGAAGTCCTACAGCCAATCATCAGGATAAGGAAAATTTTTTTTCAATATTTCAGGCTATGAAAGGGTATTACAGAATTAACTGAGACAATGTGACATAGCATACCAATGTGATGTAGAAAACATTTTCTTTTTCCTAAACTTGGGATCAAACCAAGCATTAGCTTTTAACAGGCAGAAAACTCAGAATTAAGAACCAGCAATGCAAGGGTAAATAACCTATCCATCTACCTGTCACAGTTACGAGGATCTAATGAGACTCCATGGGAAAGTTTTTCTATGCAATGTACTAATGTGAGGTGGGATTATTACAAGCTCATGAACAAACTGTGTAAATCTCAAGTCTCACATTTAGGACGAGGGGATCCTGATAACTGAGCCTCAACTTGTCCAAAGTTCTGGTGTAAATAGTGTCCTCTTGGCCTTTTTCTTGCATCTAATCTACCTCCTCAGGAGGTGTAACTTTTTTTATGGATTCCAGGTCTTCATGCTTTTTCTCTTCCTGAAAAGAGGAGGACACAGTCAACTCTTTTCATTCTTCTCCAATGGCCCTGACTGCCTGAAAGTTAAAGAAAATATGTTTCTTCCAAATAGAGTTTAAACCCTCTCTCAAACTATTTGTATTTCAGGCTCTCTACCTTCTATATCTTGTAGTCCTGATCAGTGATTATGCACAGACTCTGGAGCCAAGCTAAGTTCAGATTTTGGCTCTGCTTTGTCACCTTTAACCTTGAATGATTTACTTAATTCTTTTATCCTTTGGCTTATCTATAAAAGATCTAACAACATACCCACTACACAAAACTGTAGCAACATCACTACTAAAAATTCTGCTCAGACATAGCAAATATTATGACTTTTCTTTTCTAATATTGCTTCTCTCAAAGTATAGTGTAGGCTGAGATAAAACAATGCAATATTTATCTCTTACTCTTTTCCTTAGCAAAAAATGTCTTATTATTCAACCAAAAGCTCTTCCACATCACTGTAGGAAATATACACTCTTTATCACCAGCTACCTGTTCAAACCTTCTAGTGCAGCATTTCCCAAAATTTATTCCTTAGATCACTAGTTCTACTAAACGTTGGGGGCAGGAGGAGTCGGTATTCAAATAAACTTGGTAATGTTTAAACAAGTCTCTTTAAGTCTTTTACATGTTAATGTGTACTATGACAATCCAGAGAGGATGAAGTAAACATTGTTGCCCCAAAAGTATTTGACTCTCAAATGCTTTTGTCAAGGAAGCACAATGAGAAATGTTGCTACTCAGTCTTTTGACAAACTTTAATGCAACATATGACATAAATTCAGCATTCTGTTAATCTAACTCAAAACACGGGCCTGTTCTCAAATTCATACTGAGAAATTTCACTTAAGACACTAGTAAGTGAACCACCAGCCGTGGTTTACACCTGCAGTTCCAACTATGTGAAGGGAGGGGTGCTGCTGATACAGGAAGAGTACAAACTGGAGGCCCACCTGAGCAACTTTAGTGAGACCCTGTCTCAAAATAAAATAAAAATAATTTTTAAAAATTAAAAACAAGCTAACCATTAACTCAATGTGAATGTTCAACCCCTGTGGAAATCTGTGTGGAGATTTTACAAATCACAGGATATGAAGTCAAATTCCACCCAGCTATTCCCCTTCTGGGTATCATCCCTGAAGAATTTAAAAATAATATCGGGCCAGGGAAATATCTCAGTAGAATAAGCGCCTGCCTGGCAAGCACAAGGGCCTGAGTTCAATCCCCAGTACTGCAAAATAAATAAGCAAACAAATGAACAAATATCATACCAGTGATATATGTGCACCCACATTTACAGCAGTACAATCTGTAATCGCTAAATCTTGGAAACAACTCAAATGCCCATCAACCCAGGAATGGATAAAAAGACTGTGGTCTTTTTCTACAATGGAAAACTACTTAGCCATAAACAAGGATAGGAGACTTTTATAGGTACATGGATGTAACTTGAGAGCATACTCATAAGTAAAATAAGCCAGACACACATGTGCAAACATTGTAGTCTCCCTAGTGTGAGAAGCTAAATGAGTAAATAAGATCTAAAATGTAAAACAGATATTGTAAAATGTTAAAAAGGAAAGAGAAACCGGAATGAGGAAAGGAAAAAAGAAGCAAGTTTTTTACTTCCTTTTTTTTTTTTTTAAGAAGATGAGCTTTTTATTTATTTTTTTCTTGTTTCACAACTTTGGTTTGTTTGTTTGTTTATTTTTTATGGTCGGCTCAGTCTGCCCTGAGGGCAGGGCTGGTGCAGCATGTGGTGCCGGGGATCGAACCACGGTCCCTGAAGCCACCTAAGCTTTCCTAAGCAGGCACTTTAGACCACTGAGCCATCTTGCCAGAGCCCTTTACTTCCTTTTTACTAGCCAAAAAAAAAAAAAAAATACACACACAAGATAGTTAAGGTAGTCACTAATTTCTCTTAGTTCACAGACAAGAAAGGTTTGCGCTAATATTGTTGGACAATTAAAATACCTATATCTAGCTGGGCGTGGTGGCACACGCCTGTAATCCCAGCACTTGGGAGGCTGAGGCAGGAGGATTGGTGTGAGTTCAAGACCAGCCTGGGCTACAAAAGTGAGCTCAAGGCCAGCCTCAACTGCATAGCGAGACCCTGTCTCAAAAAAAATAAAAAATAAAATAGCCAGGCGTGGTGGCGCACGTCTGTAATCCCAGCACTCGGGAGGCTGAGGCAGGAGGATTGGTGTGAGTTCGAGACCAGCCTGGGCTACAAAAGTGAGCTCAAGGCCAGCCTGAACTGCATAGTGAGACCCTGTCTCAAAAAGACAATAAATAAATAAATAACTATATCTCATACTCGGAGTAATTAATTTACAGATAATAATACATGATGTATTGCTACCCTATATCGTATTTTAAAATGTTATTTTCTCCTTAAAAATAAAAAAATTTAAAGAATAGTTCTGTTACTTCAAAATCGCTAATGAATCAGTAAATTTAAACAGCAGTCATTAATAGCTAATATCACAAAAGGATACTAAGAACTTACACATGTACCTCTTAAAAAAAAAAAAAAAAAACACTTCTATTAAGTACCCATTTTGAAAACAAAAATAAAAACAATCTATCAACTCCAAAAGATTCAGGAGACAGAAAAATGTGTTAAATGACATTACAGAGATGAAATCAGCAGAATGAAACTATGAGAAACATCTCAGGGCAAACAACATAGTTTCTTCTAACGAACGTATAAGAAAGAATCTAAAGATTAAAAGAGTCTAAAGATTAAAAGTGAATAAACAGCCAGGCATGGTAGCCCGTCTCTGTATTCTCCCCACTCCAAGAGGCTGAGGTAGAAAGATCACAAAATAAAGTCAAGCCTTAGCAACCTGGTGAGAATCCAACTTAAAAATCAACAGGTGGTAATGTAGCTCAGTACTAAGGCCCTAGGTTCAATTTGCAGTATCTTAAATAAAAATAAACAAAAGTGAAAAAACATCTCAAATAATTATATAGATCTTATTTGAATCTCACTTCAAGCAAATTATTTATCTATACCTATCTGTAAACCACAGAAATAAGTTAGTTAAACATGTGATATTAAGAATTTGCAATAGGGGCTGGCGACATGGCTCAGCAATCTAAAGTGCCTGCTTAGGAAAGCTTAGGAAACCACAGAGACCACAGTTTGATCCCCAGCACCATATGCTATGCCAGCCCCACCCCTAGGGCAGGCTGAGCCAGCCATAATTTAAAAAAAAAAAGAATCTGTGATAAGATGAGGTATAACTCAGCAGTAAAGCACTTGTCTAGCATATATGAGGCTGTGGGTCTGATCTCTAGGATTACAAAAAGAAGCATCTTGTTATAAAATGTTGGCTATGATTATAGATGTGTCATAAAAGATTCTTTTTAGAACTCAATATCGAGATACCTAAAATGTACAAATTGTATACATCTAGAATCTAATTTAAACTAATCTAAGGATTGGGGTGAGGTGGTATATAGAAATATAGATGAAGCACAATATCCTTACATTGATAATTCTATGTATTTAAATATTCTATAACAAAAAGAAAACAGATTGCTTGGGAATTGAATTATCTCCCTTGGGCTATATATAACCTCTACATATTCCTGTAACAGATGAATCCAGTCGAGCAAAGTGACTGCCAATTTATATACAGTACTATAAGAAATCATTTGGAAGCCAGACTCAGTGGCACATGAATGTAATCCCAAAGTACACAGAAGGCAGAGACAGGAGGAAAGAAAGTTCAAGGCCTGTCTAGGGCCCTTAGCTAAACCCTGTCTCAAAATAAGAACTGGGGATGTAGCTAAGAGGTAGAGAACTTGCTTAGCATGTGGGTTTAGTTCCCAGTACTGCAAAAGAGAGAAGGAGGAAAGAGGGAGGGAAGAAATTATTTAAGATGCTGGGAGTGTAGCTCAGGGAATTAGGTCAGCCATAGGGTACTTGGCTAGCTCTAGATCTTGGGTTCCATCCCCAGCACCACATAAAAAAAAAAAAAAAAAAAAAAAAAAGTCATTTAACATCAATTTTCCTGATGATCCTGATGCTAAATTCTCCTGCATTCATTTATAAGGCCATTACAGTATTTAACCAAGTTGTAGTTTTCTGCCAAAAAAAAAAAAGAACACAATGTTCAGAGGGGTATGGGGGCACACACCTATAAGGCCTGAACTCATTAGCCGCAGGCAGGAGGATCACCAGGAGGCCTGCCAGGGCTACACAGCAAGACATTTCAAAATAAAGCAAAAAGAAAAAAGTTCAAGTACAAGCCGGGCGTGGTGGCTCACGCCTGTAATCCCAGCACTCGGGAGGCTGAGGCAGGAGGATCGGTGCAAGTTCGAGACCAGCCTGGGCTACAAAAGTGAGCTCAAGGCCAGCCTGAGCTGCATAACGAGACCCTGTCTCAAAAAAAAGACAAAAAAAAAAGAAAGAAAAAAGTTCAAGTACAGTATATTTTTATTTATTAAATATAGCAAAAGTCACAGAAAAAAAAAGAACATGCAGACAATGTTGCACTGTCATTGCTATCATTCTACTCCTATGAGCCTTGGGACTTCTGGAATTTATCAGCCACAGACTTAAGGCTTAAGCACTCCAGGCCAGGGAAATATTTCAGTAGCATAGTGTCTGCCTGGCAAGCATGAGGGTGTGAGTTCAATTCCTGGTACAAAAAAAAAAAAAAGCTTAAGCACTCCAGCTCACTGAGCTACCAAACAGACCCAGTTTTATCTTGCATACAAAAACCCTTTCCTGAAAAACAACAACAACAAAAAAAAAACCTTTCCTGCCTGCCTGCTCTGAAACAAGGAGCCAAGCTAACAGATGGCAGAGGGGGTAAGAGTGACAAGGATGCAGCAAAGGAGAGCATGTGAAAAAGGAAAATAACAGAGACCTCAAAGATATCTTAAATAATAATTAAAGACTATAAAACAATTAGCAATTCCTCAGATTTCTGCAAAAGTCACACTGTCAATCTTGAATTGCTTTCAATAAAGCTAAGTAAGTTGGCATCTGCTTTTACTCCCTTACAATCCATAGTTTTTTAAAACTCCCTAATATCTTCAAGTAATTAATCAAACCAATGCAAACCAGTCTCAAAATGAACAGGAGAAATGAGACATACCAAATTGTTACAGATGTACTACTATACAGCACATCTCCCTTTTTAAAAGTGGTCTGACTTTTTTACTTCAGAAAAGTACATGTCTTAAGAACACCTAGATTTAGTGCTAGGGCTAGCTCAATAGTGGAGCATTTGTTTAGCCTGGGGGTTCAATCTCCAGGAAGAAGAAAGGGAGGCAGGAGGAAGAGGAGGATGAGGAAAACAGAGAAGATAGGAGAGGAAGGGAAAGGAGGCGAGGGGAGACGAGGAGAGATTCTAATTATGAAATAATAGCCTCTTGAAGGTTAAGTGAAGAGCAGCAGAGAAACCAGTTAAGAGACTACCCACTGTAATCAGCTAAGAGATAATGACAGTTTATACCAGTATAGTAAGGCTGAGATGATGCACTGTGACTGGATGAGAAATACAGAATCTGAAGGTATAGCTCAGGGGGTAAGGTCCTGGGTTCAATCCTCAGATGTGTAAAATATACATGTACATATACATGTGTGTATATGTATATATACATGTATATATACATGTATATGTATAATATATATGTATGTATACATACATATACTTTGTTTGCCAAGCAGGTACTTTGGTCATTGAGCTATCTCCTCAGCCCAAAACACAGTCAAGAAAACTTGATGATAGTTGGGTTATAAGGTACAAAGAAAAATGCCTATTTCAATAGTGTTGCCAATTTACTATAAGCAGATTCAGAAAAAAATGATGAGTATATGAAGCACATCTCAGGTATACAAATTTAGCCTATTAGCCAAATACAATATAGAATAAACAGATGAATTATGATGACACTGGATCTCTCAGAAATCCTAAAGGATTTGTTCTTTTTTTTTTTTTTTTTAATTCTTGCTTCAGTTCTATGAAACAGCAACTATTATTATTCTCATCAAGATTAAGACTTTTCTAGCACCACTAAACCAGTAAGAAGTAGTTAAAAAGAATAGAAAACAAAAAAAAAGGTATCTTGTCTACAATTCCCACGGGCCTTCTCAAATGAGACTCAGCATCTGTAACATACAACACAGACAACTAGAGAGAGTATTTCTCAGTTCTCTCAAGGACAGTACAAAACCACAGCCATTCAAGATACACTCAAGAAAAGTTAATTCTTTATATACATGACGTTCAAATGTCTTAGAATATTAGATTAACTCTGGTGAACCCCAGTTTAAAAAAGCGCTATTCTTTTCTTTTATAATTACTAGCCCATTACTACTGCTACTACTAGGAGCCATTTAAAATGAGGTATTTCTATACAGGAAAAAAAATCAATGAAATGATGATGGCCTACAGGTGCAAGATTTGCAAGATGTTTCATAAGAGGTTACTATCCCAAATACATAAAGGATTCACACAATGCAGTAGTCAAAAACACACTCACAAAAAACCACCTAACTAAAAATGGGCAAAGACAGCAAGATGACATTACTATAAAAACAATGTAAAAATGATCAACAGATTTATTAAAAGGTCTACTCCTCAGAGAAATGTAAGCTAAAACCACATGAGGTGCCACCTCACACCTGCTAGGACAACTATGCCCAGAAGGACAAAAGATCAGGTATATTTCAGTGATAGAACACATACTGTAAAAGAAAAGGCAGAAAATGATAAGGAGGATACAGAGAAAAAGGAATATCTTTTTACTGCTAGTGGAAATGTAAACTGGAACAGCCATTATGTAATTAAAACAGTCAGGACATTCCTCAAAAAACTAAAAATACTATTTCTGTATGAGCCAGCAACTTTCCTTTTGGGTATATACACTAGGAATGATATCAGAACCTCATCTACACACTTGTATTCACTGAAGCACTATTCACACTAACCAAGATTTTTTGGAGGGGATACTAGGAATCAAACTCAGAAGCTCATGCTTGCCAGGCAGGTGTTGTGCCACTGAGCAGACCCCCAACCCTCAATAACCAAGATATTCAAACAACAGTTAAGTGGATAAAGAAATTGGAATGTTATTTAGTTTTTAAGAAAGGAGATCCTAGCTTGGTGTGGTGGGACTCACCTGTAAACTCAGGACTTGAGAGGCTAAGGCCAGAGAATCATGAGTTTGAAGCCGCCTGGGTTACACACATGCGACTGTCTCCCAAAAAAAAAAGGAAAAACAAAAAAAGTCCTGCCATATACTACAACATGTAAGATATTATGTTAACTGAAATAAGCAAGGCACAGAAAAGAAAAACACCATTTTAGTGTGGTGGTGCACATCTATAATCCCAGCACTCTGGGAGGTTGAAGCTAAAAGATCATAAATTTGAACCAAACTTGAGCACTTTGGCAAGACTCCGTTTCAAAATAAAAACTTACAGAGTTAGGAATGAAGCTCGTGTAGCCCCAGATTCAATTCCAAGTACTAAAGAGGAGGGAAAGAGGTGAATACTGCTTAATTTCTTTTTTATGTAAAAACAGAAGAAAAAAACAGTTGCATTTTTTTTAAAAAAAGTAGTACAAGTGGGGACCTAAACTACAGCATGAAGACTTTAGTTAATATTATCATGCAGTATACTAGATATTTTCTGAGATTTTTAGGTACCTTTTTTTTTTTCCTTTCTTTTTTGCGGTACCAGGGATTGGACTCAGGACCCTGAACATGCCAGGCAAGCACTTACTCTACTGAGCTATCTCCCTGACCCAATTTTTAGGTACTCTTACCACAAAAAAAAAAAAAAAGGGGGACAATGATAGATCATGTTAAATTATTAACCTGTAGAAGGTATGTTGTATACTTTCCCTTTATACAACAAATAAACATGAAATGAAAAATAAGGGCTGACAGCATGTTATGCCCTGAGTTCAATTGCCAATACCACAAATAATGATGATGATGATGATGATGATGATGATGATGATGATAGAAAATATATGTGAACTACATAAGTCACTGTCCTGTGGCTGTTTTATGGTGCTCTCTCAGTTGCTAATAAATGCAAGTGTTCCAAGTTAGGCAGGTAATAGTATCAAAAGGTGATTTTACTTTAAAACTAAATCAGACGTATCGATTCCATTCACAACCACTACTCAGCATCTGTTGGCCTGGAAAAATCAATTCAACACTACTGGAATCCAGGTGTAGCATACATGCTTGTAATCCTAAGGCTGAGACAGGAGGATTACAAGCTCCAGCTAAGGCCGAACAACTTAGCAAGATCCTAACTTAAAATAAAAAGGGTTAAACATTTAAGTTCAATCCTCAGTACACAACACACAAACACAAACACACACACACACAAACACACACACACACACACACACACACACACACACACACACAGTGAGAGGAACAACACTACTAAAATACAAGCAACTAAACTGCAAGGAACTTTTTTCCTCCTCGGAATCAAACACGGGGTTTCACACATGCATTCTACTGCTGAGCTGAGCTACATCCACAGCCCTGTTTCTCTATTAGTGTGTTCTAAGGATGTAGAGCAGCATCCTTTCTGGGAAAGAACCTAGCCTCACTAGGTAGACCCTGCGTTACCTTGTAGCAGTGGTTTCAACCTTTCTAATGCCATGACCCCGCAATACAGTTCCTCATGTTGTGGTGACCCCAAACCAAAAAATAATTTTGGTGGCCACTTCAAAACTGTAATTTTGCTACAGTTATGACTCGGAATGGCTTTAGGAAACCCCTGTGTTTTGGTCGTTTGACCCCAGCCAGGGTCGCGACCCACAGATTGAGAACCGCTGCCTTGTAGGATGGAGATATTTTTAGTCTCCTTGGAACTACTAATATCTGATAGGATAATACTAATACAGAACTTTAAATTTTATGTCATTTTAAGATTTTTGCCAGGTGCGGTGGCACACACCTATAATCCCAGCATTTGGGAGGCTGAGGCAAGAGGATCAATGTGAGTTCAAGACCAGTCTGGGCTACAAAAGTGAGCTCAAGGCCAGCCTGAACTGCATAGTGAGACCCTGTCCCAAAAAGATGTTCTTCCTCATGAATTATGACATTACTAGTCACAGTAACTACCATAACATGGGTGTCAGTAGGTATAGTTGTATACTGTTTAAAATAGCATACATCTATAATCACACACAAATTCTCAAAAATGATAGCATTCTTAAAATTTCAGATACCCTTTGTGAAGCTACATAATTATTTCAGAGCACAGGCATTATGAATCAATACAATGTCTTCATCAAATACAAAAGATTCCACCAATGACAAAATTCGACTAGGCTAGAAACTGCATTCAAACCAGTTTCACTGGCACATAATTACTCGTATGAGTGCAATATTAGCAGATAATGCATTCCAATTTCAAGTTGTAAGAACCTATCAACCACAGATATTAAGTGCCCTTCCACAGGGACTGCTAGAAAGACTACAGAACATTTTTTAAACTGAAAGAACAAAATCAAGAAATTGAAAAGCATGACAATGCATTCCATTAGGCAGACTGGGGGGGGGGGAGCTTCCATATATTACTAGTGGAAATGCAACTGGTACCACTTATGTGTAGGAAAACTGGAATTACCTAACAAAACTATATGTATACGTATTTTTTCACTCTTCAATCCTATTCCTAGGAATCTCCCTTGAAGATAGCTCTCTTAACAACACAAGGAAACCATCCAACATAACAAGATCGTATCTCAAAATAAAAATTTTGTGAAGGTCTGGGATATACCTCAGTATTAGAGGTCTGGCCTAGCAAAGCAAGGGACTGGGTTCAATCCTTGATGCTGGGAAAAAAAAAGAAAAAAGCAAGAAAAATCCTTGATGCTGCAGACCCAGGTGTTACATTAGATTACAAAATATCGCCCTGCCAGCTCAGCCCACAGAGGCACACTGAGCCTTCAATGAGACTGGATGGTGGCCCACACCTGTAATCCTAGTGCTTGGGAGGCTGAAAACAGGAGGATCACTACCGGATGTAACCTGTGTAGATGAGAAAATGAAACCCTGTAAACCCTGTACTAAATACACTTTAAAAAAAAAAAAAGTATCAGTACAAAGTCAAACTCTCTAATATAGAGAGAAGTATACAGTTGTTATTTCGTTGTGGGCCACTCCCCTCCCCTGGAAAATAACGAAACCCCTGCTGTCAAGTTTCTTTTATAGGGCTAGGGATATAGCTTAGCAGGCAACAGTATTTGCCTGGCAAGCACAAGGTCGTGAGCTCAATTCACAGTACCCTCCCCAAAAATGTCCAAGAATTCAAGTACATTTTATAAAATGCTGAATCGTTTGCTCACCCACACATGTATCTACTTTATATCATCTCTAAATTATTTTCAGTGACTAATGCAATGTAAATGCTATGGTAATAGTTATCATACTATACTGTTTAGGGAATGATGACAAAGAAAAAAGTCTATGCATGTTAATACATATGTAACTGTTCCCAACATTTCTGAAAACATGCATATTTACCTCCCATGGAAGCAAGGCCAATCATATACACAATTCCTACCCTGTCATTTGAAGGCTTAGGAGCAATGACACAAACAACAACATAAAGTAGTACTAGATGACAACCTATGGGATAAAGCATATACCCATGAGGACAAATGAAGATGTCTCTCCCCTTAAGAAGAATTCCAGTTAACAAATGCCAGGAATAAGAGAAATTCAAAATCACTATCCAAATGCCACAGTTGCAAGGGTTGCAGATAAAATTCACAAGTGAACATTAACATCAGCAAGAGAGGGCTAGAGATGAGGCTCAGTAATAGATTGCTTGCCTAGCACTCTATTAAAAATGAAGTAAAATCAATGAGACAGAAGCTCAGGAGAAACAGAACACTTACAGTTTCAAATCATCTTCTCCAAAATATGCATCAATTACAAAACAAGGTTACCTAGAAGAATGTGGGAGAAGCCACTTTAACAAAGTGATCAACGCTAAAATATCACTAGCTGGGGCATGATGACACACACCTATAATCCCAGGCCTTGCGAGGCTGAAGCAGGAGGACTGAGGCCTCCACAAGCTCAAGACCAGCCAGGCCTCCACAGTGAGTTCAAGACCAGCCTGGACTATGTAGTGAGACCTTGCCTCAAAAAACTAAAAAATAATAAATATCATTAGCAATAAGACCCCTTAATACCATGTTCATCTTCATAGTGCACTGCAAATACATCTCTTTTTTAGTTTGCTTGGAAAATATGCATAATCCCAAACTAATCATAAGAAAAGCACCATACAAACCCAAAATGAGAGAAATTCTACAAAATAATTCATCAGTACTCATAAAAAGTAGCCACATCATGAAAAGCCAAAGTAAAACTGAGAACTGTCAGAGGGTTGAAAAGCTAAAACACAAATGCAACATGAGATTTTTTTTTAAAAACTGGGAATCAAACTCGGGACCTTACATTTGCCAGGCAGGTGCTATGCCACAGAGCTATCTCTCTGGCCTGTAAAATATGAGATTCTTGATAGATCCTGGTACACAGTAAAAGCATTAAGGAGGAAACTGGTGAAACTGAAATAAAATCTACAGTTTACAGTATCATGTCAACAGTAATTACCTAGGTTGATCACTGTACTGCAGTTCTATAAATTGTTGATATTAGGGAGTACTGAGTGATGGGTATTAAAAAAAAAAAACACTATACTATCTTTGCTGGGGGGGGTGGAGTATTTTTTGGTAATACTGGGCATGGAACCCAATGCCCTCACACTGCTACATCTAGAACCAGAGTTGCTTTGTTTTTTTGAGACAGAGTCTAGCTAAGTCACTAAATTGTCCAGGGTGGATTTCATGACTGCTGATCCTCTAGCCTCAGCCTCCCAGAATGCTGTGATTACAGAAATGTGTCACCATCCCCAATTTTTTGCAAATTTTCTGTAAGTCTAATATTATTTAAGAAAAAAACCTAAAACTAGATAAAATTAGTCATTGAATTCACTTGTCATATTTATTTGCTCAGGGATCTCATCTGGAATGTAATATCACCATTAATCTATTTTTCATTTTATTAATACTCCATGTTTGCAGTACATACTCTTGATATTTGTACATGTGTAGAACATATCTAAATTATTTTTATTTTCCTTCTCCAACATCCCCACTAATTTTTTTTTTTTTTTTTTTTTTTTTTTTTTTTTTTTTTTTTTTTTTTTTTTTTTTTTTTTTTTTTTTTTTGCAGGACCAGGGTTTGAACTCACGACCTTGCACTTGCTAGGCTGGTGAACACTTTAGAGCTTTCAATGGTAACAAGAAACATGCTGCTGCACACATGCTATAGGTTTGCCACTACTGGCCTAGAACAATAGACTTTATGTGCTAAGCCTCAGTTTATTAATAATAAAGACACGTTAGAGCTACAAGTGTAGTAAGTGGTAGAGTAGTGGCATAGCGTAGGCCAGGTCCTGGATTCAATCCCCAGCACTGAAAAAAAGTTATCTTCAACAAAGTGTATTATTTATGAAGTTGTCCAATTACAGAATTCAACTTTCATTTCACAGCCTTTTATCCTAACAAAGCTTCTCCCTGCTATCCAAACCACAATGTCATCATTATTGTCATCTTTAGTTTTGAAAATCTGATTGGAGGGGCAGGGTTGAACACTGAACCAATGACCAGGCACATGTTAGGGAACGACAGTTCACTGTTCAACTACATCCCAAGTCCCAAACACTAAACTTTAAAAGATCAGCTGTTCAATATACCCAGTACCTTTTTATTTTCTATTTAAAATGCTAAGGAATAATTCAGTCTTACTCTTTTGGGAAAACACTTGAGACATCAGGATTGTATTACCCTTTATTATATACATTTTCTACTAACCAATATACATGCCAGTCAGCAATGCATTCTCTAAAATCCCTTTAAATCAAGTGGGATTTTCAGGAGATGTTCATATGAACGAGCAGATTAAGTGACGCATTCATATTTGCTTTGTCCCCATACACCACCAGAATGTCTGCATCTGGAGTGGAATACATGGCCAGCAAATGAACGGATAGTAGTCAAACGTAAACAGCATGACTAGAAATTTAAGAAGCCAAGTTAAGGAAATTAATTTCCTTAATTTTCCTGAAGGAAAGCAAAATTCATAAAAGTTTAGAATTATAAGCAGCCTTAATAGGCTACTTAATCCATTCCAATGGCAAACCCAGAGAGATGACAATCTATCCTATTTTTAAAAGCATCTACATTTCCAACCTCCCTAGGTATCTCATTCTGCCATACAATCTGTCATGTGATTCAGGGGTAATATTATGACTTACTGTTCTTTGCCCTGTCTAGACTGTCTTTTCTCAATACAATATATTTTAACTCACTTCCAAGATAAACAAATACATACTGGTACAGAATATGTGTATGTATGTACATACATACATAACAGACACCTAGGGCATCTGTGTACACAGGAATTATGGAAATATATCTAATCAAAGCACAACCCTATCCCACTCTAATCACAGAAAAAACACTATGAATGTCACATAATTTTGGTCTAAATAAACAATGAAAATCAACTCTATAAAATCTGACCATGAGTTTTGCCCCATTGTGACTGTAGTTTCTTTACTTTCCACAGATGCTGCCCCTATAATGAACACAAGTAGAACAGTAAAAATAGACTCCAAAAAGACTAAATACATAGACCCCTAAATAGAAAAAAATTAACGCTGGATTTTTAAAACCATCTGGCGAACAATTTTGGAAGAAAGCCCAACGAAAGAGAAAGTGATGACAAAGGACAACCAGAGATAATGAATAAATAACCAGTTTTAATCAAGCACGCCAAAGAAATGATTCAAATAAAACAGAACATTATGGGAACGTACTGTATATAGAACGGGGAAGTACCAGGAAAGAATGACCCAAGAACTATTTGGCGAGGGAGGAAATTCATCTATTTATGAATCCTGTTATTTGATTATATATACCTTCAAAGTATTATACTTTTTTTTTTTTAACTCAGACATGTTCTGTCCGTGTTTCACAGCTCTTTCAGATAGACAGCATGTCTTTTACATAACCTCCTGGGAGAGGTGGCACCAGCTCCCCGCCTGCCACCCGTCAGCGTATTCTCTGGGACAGCTCCTGTCATCAACATCCTCATCTCACCCTGGGGACTACACACAGAGCCTCGTCTCCGATCCCGATAGCTAAGGCGTTATAAATGGCTATTGTATCAGCCGGGAGATTTGGAGAAAGCCTGACCACAGGACGACCTGCCCCCACTCAAAGGCTGGGGCATCCCAACCTCCACCCCTCCAAAATCGGCCGAAGACGGAGGGAGCACTCTGGGTCGCAGCTGTCCCCAGGTCCAAGAGTCGGGCTGCTGCCCTCCAGCCGGGGCTGAGCGCTGCGCGGGGGAGGGGCGCTCGTTACGGATAAAAGGGTGGGAAGGTCAGAGACGCGACCCCAGGGGCCGCGGGGCAGGTACTGCACACCGCTGGAGGGGCGGGTCCCTCGGCCCCATCCGGGGGGTCGGCTCGGTGCGGAGCCCAAGAAGCAGGGAGCCTCCCGGGGTCCCCGAGCCAAGAGGGTTCCCTCAGGCTCCGCCCGCCGCCTACCCAGGACCCCGGCAGCCCTACTCGCAGGCAGCCCCGGAACGGCCCCAGGCGGCCTCTCCCAGCCAGCCGAGCACCTACACAGGCGTCCCAGAAGGCAAACGAGGAGGCGTTACCGTGCGCGGCAGTGGAGTGCAGGAGTAGGGTGCGGCTCCAGCGACCCGAGCCCGGCTCGGCAGCGACCGTGGTGGCCGCGTCCTTTATTTTGGGGGCAGCGGCGGCGACTTGTCAAAGGGAAAGACGTAAGAGGCGGCAGCCGCGGCCGCAGACAAATCTCGCGGGATTTGAGTGGAACTCTCGCGCGGCCCGGCGCCTTCGCCCCGCCTCCCAGGCTGCGCTCGGGCGGGGGAGGAGAATGGGGGAGGAGGGGGTGGAGTGCCGAGGGAACAGGAGAGAGGTTGGAGGCCGAGGGGTCGAGGGAAGGGGGCTGGGGAGGGGGTCCGGAGGCGGGGAAAGCCTGCCTGGCTGGTGGCGACCCGGCCCGCCGCTGGGCCCTGGCGAAGCCGGGGCGGCCCGTCGGCACGCGCGCGATGACGCGGACTTTGCCGACGGAGCACAATCGGGGGCGTCTCACAAAGGGCGGGAGCAGGGCGGGTGGCGAGCGTGCCCCTCGTTCCTCGTGGTCCGCGGAAAAAGCCCGGCGTCTGGAAGCTTCGGGACTGAAGGACGCTGGAAAAGCCGGACGGCCACACCCCTTTATCTGGATCGCGTGGCCGTCTCCGCGCTCTTTATCGCGCCTCGCAGCTGGGCCTCTGCAGGGCGCCCAGGCTGAGGCCCTGGGCTCCACAGAGACGCGCTGAAGTAAAATACCCTGTGGGTCACTTACAGACCTGGTCGTGACTCCGAGCTGTACAGCGAAGCCCCGAGAGGGGAATGACCCTGCCGCGTGGGCATCGTATCCACAGTGGCTATCGTGGGTCCAAGCCACACTCGTAATTGTTGAATGACTCCTACACCTCCAGGGCGTGCACCTTTCTAGCTACTTTTGTCGGAATATTCCAAGCATCAGATCATGTGTAACTAACTGATACAAAGGAATAGGGAGAAAATATGAAACAGGGACCAAAGAGGAAGGCACAAATAATAGACTACACAAATAATAGACTATACAAAAGTGTATGTGTCCCGAATGTAAAAACTATGGTGAGGCAGTGAAATTGGATATATATGTATAGCGTATGAAGCATTTTAATCCAAGAGTCAAGAGAGAATGTCCTTCATTGTCAGACACTGGTGAAAATTTTGAAATCCCACCAAGTGGATGATAATGGCCAAGTTGCTTAACCTCTCTGAACCTTAGTTTCTTATCTGCCAATTTACAATGTTCTTACTACACTGTTCCTCTGAGGAGTAAAATACATATGAAGGTCCTGACACCCACTGAGTATTCAGCAAGGCCAGATAACACATACCTGTAATCTTAGTGCTCTGGGAGGCTGAGGCAGGAGAACAAGTTCAAACCCAGCCTGGGCAACTTGACAAGGAGATCATGCCTCCAACAAAAAAATAAAATAAAATAAAGAAAGAAAGAAAAGTCTAGACAAACAGCTCAGTGCAAAGGCTCTGGGTTCAATCCCCAGTACTACAAAAGAAAAAAAAAAAATCATTGAATGGTAGACCTTGTCATTGTGATATACTTCTATAATCCCAGCTGCTCAGATGGTTGAGGCAGGATTATTTAAACTAGTGAGTCAAGGTGAGCCTGGGTAACAGGGAAACCCCCATCTCATTACAAAAAACAAAAGATGTATCTTTGGTGTTCTAATTGTGAGATGTGTATCTGATTCTAGAAAACCAGATGTGAGAGAGCAGGTATAGGTGATGTCATTGTTGAGATGATGTCATTGTTGATGTGTTTTATGGTCTGGGAGGGGTGTGTGTGTGTGTGAGTGTATGTGTGTGTGTAGGTGATATAACACTAGCAAGTAGGCCCTCTTAATTCTTTTTTTTTTTTAACTGTACTGACGATTCAGCTCAGGGCTTTAGGCATGCTAAGCATTGCTTCCAACACTAAGCTACACCCCTAAATCCTTATCATCCTCACTTTGACTTCTTGATGATGTCATCTGTGTCACTCACAAACAACCATGGCATTCTGTTTTTCTTGAATGTCTACAACTGTACTGTACTCCTTTTGTTCATTCTCTTTCAAGAAAAGGCAGGGCCAAGCATGGTGGCACATGCCTGTAATCCCAGCACTTCGGAGGCTGAGGCAGGAGGATTGGTGTGAGTTCGAGACCAGCCTGGGCTACTACACAAGTGAGCTCAAGGCCAGCCTAAATGGAATAGTGAAAACCTGTCTCAAAAAGACAAAAAAAAAAAGGCACAGAGCTTTAAAGATTCTTTTGTTTCCTCTCACTAACTTCCCCCATTAGGGCTGTGTGTGAAGGAGAAACAAATGCACTTTGAGTCCAACTGCATAAAGTTATTAAATACAGTTAGTGTCATCAAGTAAGCTCAGCTACTCCCTTCCTTGGCACTCTTTCACACTTTAGTCAACATCAGCTGGAGCCTTGTAGTTAGCCTCTTTCTCCCAAGTCTGAGTCTCCATTTTATCTGGAGCACCGTTTAGAGGAAGAATTGGAGATAGAAGTGGAGGAAAAATGTCAAAGCCATAGCCTTGGCATCATAGGCCTTTTTCCTGATCATTCTCCAAGCAACATAACCTGACCACGCCAAAGCCATATCTTCTTCCCTTCATACAGGGCAGTCACTTCCATCTCACACTGTCCCTGGGTGGGATGTCACACAAGGAGATAGAGATCTCAATTCAGGCTCCCCTACAAGCCACAGAGCAGATTCTTGACTCCCGGGGAAGTGCAGCTCTCATGAGTGAGAGGCAAGGGCAAATTTATTAAGCAGAATCCAAGAAGTACTCACTTAGGAGTGTGGGCACTCACAGGTAAAACATGCCAGTATGATCTGGGGTTGGAGACACTTTCAGGGTTGCAGAGACATCCTGAAGACATGATCCAGGGTGTGTGTACCTGATACCAGGTCACCCGTTCCTGGCTTCAATTAAAATATGACCCATTTGCATGTATTTGAAGTTTGGAGATATGGTACTTCATTTAGTGATGTTTCCTTGGAGGTAGAAATCTGTGGAATTTGTGAATTTCTGTTGTGGAAGAGAAACACAGGCCCAACATACGCAATTAATTTGAAAGACTCAGGAGTTAGGAAAAGACTTAGAAGGCAAAAAAACAGACCTAGGGCTGAAAATAGCATTGTAGTCTTGCATAACTGATTGTATCTTAAAACCGCAGCTTTCCTAAATGTACAATTGCAAAATGACAACTCCTTGTTCCCTTGCTAACTACCTTTATTTCTTCTGCCCTATCTCAATGCCACATTTTGAAGACCCACATCCAGGCAGAGGAACTAGAGATTCCACAGAATATTTTTTTCTTCTTTCACCTACATACAGGAAATGTGTAGCTCCTAAATAAAAAGTATTGCTATGTTGGATATGAAAAAATGAAACAGGGAGGTCTGGAGGTCCAGCTGGGAGCAGTCAGAAGGACTCAGGGATTAAGTTTGTCTTGCCCTTGTTATTGACTCAGGAGACAAAAACTCTGAAAACCAAAAAGAGCGGCAGAGCAAGAACTCACAAATGAGGGTCCTGGTGTCTCCTAAAATTGCACCCTCTGGGCCCTCAAGTTCCACAGCATTTCTTAGCCTTGTCTCACACCTCGAAATGGGAGTGACAAATTCATTTTTCTGCTTGCCTCAAGAGGATGAAGAGAGTCAAAGAACAAAGTAGTTTATAAGTATAAAGCACTTAGATAAACGTGAGCCCCGGTTATTCATTCCCTGGCAGATCTTTGTTGAATGCCTGTCATCAGCCAGGTGCCGTGCAAGACACAAAATATACTACTGAAGACTTTAGTGCCAACCCCTCGAGGTGTGGATGATCTAATGGAGGAAATAGGAAAACATACTGATAATACTATGACAGGAGAGTACAAGTGATAAGGGTACAGGGGAGGGAGCAAACGAGAAGAAAGGCAAAGACAGCTGAAAGGCTTTTTGGATGAGATCTGGAGGAGTAACACCTAATGAGGATCCAGCCCAGCTCATGAAGAGTGATTCCTAAATCAACTCCAAAATAACTTCAACAAATGGCTCTGCTTGGCCTGTGAATTCTGCTTTGTTCTAATAAAACGCATACCTCCTAAGCCACTAGAAAAGCATCACTGAAGTGGAGTCATTTTATACACCCATTAGCTTTGAAGAAAGAGGGGATTAATGGAGGGAAAAATACTGTAATTAGATACTGTAATTAGAAACAGTTTGTTCTTAACAGCTTGCGTTTGAACACTGGAAGAGCAGCATGAATTCTACCTCCCTTGCTTGGTCCCTGATGGTTCAATTCAGCCAGTCTTTTATTTATTTTTTTAAGTTTATTAAAATATTTTTTTTAAATTTATCATTTACTTATTTTTATTCATGCATTTATTTACTTATTTGGTACAGGGTCTCACTATGCAGTTCAGACTGATAGTGAACCTCCTGTCCTCAGCTTCCTCAGCACTAGGATTACAGGTATGTGCCATCATGCTCAGTTTTGGTGGCCAGGCAGTACCAGAGATCAAACCCTGGTCCTTGTGTGTGCCAGACAGGCGTGGAGACCTCTGAGCTATCTCTCCAGCCCAGCCAGTCTTTCTGATCAGAGCCCAAGAAACATTTCCAAAGCATAACAATACCTGTAATATCTTTTCTTACAATTTATGGTTTCTTTATACTCTGCTTATTTATGAAGAAGACTCCCTACCCTCCTCCCTCTGGTGGGATTTGTACATGCTAGGGCAGACTCTATCAGAAGCACATCCCCAGCCCAAGGTAGCTAGTATCCCCTGCTTGTCCCTTTGTTCGTTACAAAGAAACCCCAAGACAATATGCCAGTCATTTCTCACATTCACTGAATGACTACTATGTATAACATATAATGTTATAACCACAGGCTAGACAGAGGATGTCTACGCCCACTGTGGGGGGATGATCTTTAAAACTAAAGATGGTCATAAATAGCCACAAAAAGAGAGCTAAATAATCAGTCCCTATAGAATAAAAATAAATAAATAATCAGTCGCTATAGTAAATATTATCTCTCTATATCTGTATTTGTTTATGTAAACAAAATGGTAAACTTGGGGGCCCCACTTCTGAAACTTGGTCTGCTATAGCTCCTCTGAGAAGCAAGCTATCAAGGAAGGGGAGGTTGTTTTCTCTAACTTGATATTTCTAGATCTATGATAAGTAATTTCGTAGCTTCTTGTGAATGCATCATCCTTTAAACAGAATGCCACCACTTTAGTTTTCTCTCCATACAGGAAAACTTTGAAATTGACCAAACCCATAGGCTGATTAAAATTCAGAAGACAGGTGCTGGAGATATAGCTCAGCAGCACAAGTGCAAGGTCCCTAGTTCAATCTCTGGTACCACCACTCCCCGACCAAAGGAAAAAAAAAAAAAATCAGAAGATAGATTTGCACATGAATAGCCATCAATACCAAACAATATAATATGGATGAAAATAAGGTGCACAAAAAACAAATATTCTCAGAATTTTAAGAAGAAAAGAGATTACTGGAAAAAACTTCATCCAGGTGGCAGACAGGGGAATTAACAGCTGAATATACAAAGTTACATAGTCTGCTATCAATGTATTCTCCAAACAGCAAACTTCAAACTGAAAGTTGCCTAAGATTTCTGTTATATGTATTTATGTGTAAAAAAATACACTCATTATCTCTTTTCTCACTGACAGATAACGGAACCACCAAACACTGAAAGGGAAGCAAGGATACTGGAAACAGAGCTGAGACTGGCTCCTAGCTCTTTTGGAAACAGTTTCTACTCACTGAATGCAAACCTTCCCAGCATTCTCCTTTAGAATCTGTGTCCCAAATGAAATAGCACATATACCAAAACAAATTACCAACTAAACAATTAAAAACTCCTTTTAATGGCTATTCTTTAAGCCTACCAGGCAGTAACCATTTTTAAATAAATAGTTTTTACAGCAATTTGTTTCATGAAAACACACAAGTATCTGGGGTGGACACGGATAAACATTTTCTAACTCAGCTGCAGGGAATAGAATATTGATGTTGTGGAAGGAAAAAAAAAAAATGGAACTGGAGGCCAGGGGAGCTGTGACCAAAGGAGGAGAAAAGTAAGAAAGAGGGAACTAACATTTATAGAGTGCTGTCCATGCCAGGAACTGGGACAGCAGTAAGAAGAGAAACAACAGAATTTTTCCCTTTTCCTCCTTTAAAGCAATTCCAGCAGGTTAAATACATCAGTGATGGTTAACATGAGGGATCTTGAAGATGGTAGTTGATTGTGGACACGTGGGAATCAAGAACAAGGCACATGGAGCAGCATGCATAGAAATATGCTGGGATTAGCAGGTATTCCACTTTAGTTGTAGATTTGTGGGGCTCGGGCTGAGGCTTCCCGTTGCAGGTGACAGAAGCCCAACCTGAACTTGGTTAGATAAAAAGCAAAGGGAAATTTTTGCTCAGGAAATCCAAAACAAGGGCTGAACAACTCAACAAGAGTGGAGCAGTGAACTATAGCTTTAGAAACTTCACATCTTACCACCTCTATCCCTAGAAAGGGACCGGCTCTCTCTTTGTTTTTGTTTTTTATCTGGTTTTGTTTTTTGAGGCACAGCCTCACTATGTGGTGCAAGTCAGTCTGGAGCTCACTACATAACCCAGGCTCACCTCAAACTTGTAATCCTCGTGCCTCCACCTCTAAAGTCCTCTATTAAAGCTGTGCCCTGCCACACTTAGCACCAACACCATTTTGTTTTTGTGGTTGTCTTCATTACTTTTCTCGTGGCTGAGACAAAAGTCTTTAACATCCAAATTTAAAAGGGGATAGGGTGATTTAGCTTGTGGTTTATAGAAGTTTCAGTTCATAATTGGCTGGCTCCAAGGCAGGGTGCCATAGCAGACTGGCATAGCAGAGGAGAAACAGCTCATGGTGGGCAGAAGGCACCAAGCTATGAGCAAAAGTAGTGGCTTCTTTCTGCCCCTTTTATATTCTATTAATATCTGATATTTTATCTAGGCTACCAGGCTTAGGGTAGGCGCCAAACCAATCAGTGAACCAATTTAGCCGTCACCTACCTTTAAGTCCAGTATCACGCATTCTAGATCCTGCCACCTCTCAGAAAGCCCCAGCTATGACTGCATGAGGCTTTGGGGGTGGAGGGGGACATCTAGGCACAGCCATACACTGGTACTGGAGATCCAGTCTATGGGTCCACGACCACTGAGCTACATCCCACCACTTTTTAATTCTGAAACAAGTTCTCATTAAATTATACTGGCTGGCCTCAAACTTGTGAGCCTCCTGCTTCAGCCACCTGCATAGCTGGGATTACAGGACTGCATCACCATACCTAACGAGAAGGACTCTCTTCAAGTTTGAAAATTTCTGGGGGGAAATGCTGATCATGAGGCATTCCTCAGCGCTCAGCCTTATGTCCAACTCACTGAGTCCAAGGAAGAGCAGGGCATACCACAGACCACAGTGTACAAGAACAACTGGAAGATGCCTCTTTGCTGTGGGAATGGGTAAAGACTAAAGCTAGCATCAGTATCAGAAACTCAATACCCAAGCAGGGGACAAATTGGCCTCCAATGATAGTGACATTTGCTAAACCACCAGGTTAAGATGGGGCTGAAGTTTTTATGGCATTGTTTGAATTGCTTAACGTTTTGTCCTTTCAATCAAGATGTCAGGCTGGCTGAATAGCTCAGCAGATTAAAGCACCTGCAAGCAGGCACAGGGGCCAGTGTTTGATCCCTGGGCCCTGCTGTGCTGGCCCCACCCCCAGGGCACACTGAGATGGCAATTGACACTGGGCATGGTGGTGCACACCTGTAATCCTAGCTCTTGGTAGGCTGTAAACAAGTGGATCACTACAAATCTGATCTAGTAGTGAGGCCCGAACACCCTAGAGACCTTTTCCTAAAGTACAAAAACTAAAAATAAAAAGTCAAAGATGTCAAACATTATAGGTTTTTTCACATAGGTTTAAGAACTACAGAATCTGGAATCCTTCAATCTTCTAGCTAAGTGGCTTCAGGAGAATATTTTAACTAGACCCCCTATTTCCTCACTAAAAATAATAGTAACCATGAATGACACCTGACTCTGTTGAATCTTGTTGCTGGGATTGAACCAAGAATCTTGTTCGAGTTATACAAACACTGTACCACTGAGTTGCACCCTTGATCCCCTTAAGCATTTTTCAAACATTCCAATCAATCATCAAAACAAATCTATAAGATTCTATAAAGATAGTTCCCCTTAAGGCCGGCGGTATAGCTTAGCAGACTCAGTGCTTGCTTGGTTAAGTGCAGGGACCAGGATTCGGTCCCTGGCACCACCCTGGGGCATGCTGAGCAGTGGAATCTGGGCGCAGTGGTGCTGTGTAGTGAGATCCTACACACACACACACACACACACACAAACTTAAAAAGAAAAAGCAACCCCCCTTCTCTGAGATATTCCCACTCACAGGTTATTGTAAGATAATCCCAGCATTCTGGATGCTGAGACAGAAGGATCACCAAGAGTTCCCAGTCAGCCTGGGCTTCATAGTGAATTCAAGGCCAACCTGAGCTATCTAGTGAATTCAAGGCAAGACATAGTCTAAAAAAAAAAAAAAAAAAAAAAAAACCTAAAGAATCCATGTAAGTTGCATAGTCCCGTTCCCTGGCCTACAGCCAGCATTCAACACATTCTTATTTTTCATTATCTGCTTCCCAGAAAAGGAAGCTCCCTGTGTTATGTGATTATCATGGGCAGCAGAAGCTGTAGGGAAAATAATAGCAACAACAAATAAAAAGGACAAACTCTCTGACTCTTCTCTCTGGCACCAAAGGAGAGAGCAGGGACTAAAGTGGACCAATAAGAAAAATACCATAAGTAATGAACAGTAAGTAATTGAGAAATGTGACTGTGGAGTATCAAAGGAATGAGAGTTGCCTAGATTTCTTAATGTTTTTCCCATACAGGATAAAACTCTTTCCACACCCTCCAATCCTGCAAAAAAAAAAGCCTCTCTGTAAAACTAAAGGGCCATTGGAAGATTTTTTTGCGCTTTGACTTAGATGCTACCGAAAGCCTTAGGTTATTCAATCAATGACAGAAACTAACACAAAAGCCACTGTGCTAGACTAGGTATGGTAGCACACGCCTGTAATCCCAGCACTGACTGTGAGTCTGAACTGTGTAGTGAGTCCCTGTACCAAATACCAAATTAAAAAAAAAAAAGAATCACTAGAAAAAAACACTGTCTTGAGCTCTATGCTAAGCCATTTATATATAGTATAATAATATCTTTTGCTCCCTGATCTACCAAGAAAGTGGACGGTTTCTCTACACTGTGTATATATATATATATATGGTAAGAGAGTGAGAACTCAGAAATAACTCTGTGCTGGTTACCAGCTCAAAAGCAGCAAGGGTGCGGATTCAATCACAGATCTGTCTCATTTTGAAGTCAAGAATACAAGGTTGGGCCCCGTGGCACATACTGTAATCCCAATACTCAGGAAACTGAGGCAGGAAGATCACCAAGAATTTGAGGGCCAGCTTGGGCTACATAGTGAGTTCAAAGCTAGCCTGAAATACAGAGCCGAATCATGTCTCGGAAAAAAAAAAAAAAAAAAAAGTCTTCAATACAAAACATGACCCACTCTGTTACCTAGGAGAGACAGAGAAGACAGTACCCAAATCTCAAGAGAAATAATAATAATAATAATAATAATAACATAGGCACTCTTAACTTATCTTTCTATCACCTTTCACTTTCTTTGCCTTAGACAAAGCTGCCCTGCAGCTTCCCAGGGCTACAGGCTTTTTCTCAAGTAAGGTTGACTATCAGAATGTATCTGCTCTGGCCTAACTCTGACCCATAGTGATATCCCATTCTGCAGGATTGATACCCTCATGCCTCTATTTAAGACACTTTTGTATTCCAAGTTATGCTTCCTGGAAGTACTTTTTAAAAATCTATCTATCTATCTGTCTATCTGGTACAGGGTCTTGCTATGTAGCTCAAACTTTTGATCCCCCTGTCTCAGCTTCCTCAGTGCTGGGATTACAGGTGCATGCCACCACGCCCAGTTTCGGTGGCCTTAGCAGTGCCCAGGGTTCCACAGTCCATGCAGCATGCAGTACAGGGATGGAACCTAGATCCTTGTGCTTGCCAGACAGGGCCTTAGACTGCTGAGCTATTTCCCCAGCCCCACAACAATTTACTGAGCTCCTTCTTTCCTGTCTCTCTCCCTGTCTTTCTGGTCTCCAGGTCATTTTTTTCTGCTTGTAAAGCTTGTTTGCCAGCTCCAGGAGGATGGCTGAGGGGTGGGGGGCAGTGGAACGTACTGTAGATGAGGCTCATCAAGTGACTGTAGCTCTCTTTTTCATGCTGCAAGAACACAGCTGGCAGATCCAGCTCCTCGTACAGCGCCTTCACCCTGGCTACCTTCTCAGCATCCTCCTGCCCATAAATCTCCTGCAAGATCTGGCACTGCTCCAGAGTGGCTTGCTGCAGGCACTGAACCACCAGCCAGCTGCATGTGTTGTCCCAGATGTCGGTGCTAATCTTTCCCATCACACTGGGGACCCCAAAGAGGTCCAAGAAGTCATCCTGGACTTAGAAGAACTCGCCCATTGCCATCAGGATCCTTGTGACCTTGCTGTTCTTCTTCTCCCTGTCAGTGCCAACTGTGGACGCGGGCAGCAGCAACAGGCAGGTAGAAGGTAGAAAAGCTGCCTTGTAGTTGACAACAGCTTTGTACCACTTTTCAGCATATTTACTGAGATACACATGGGCCTGAGAGGCCTGTGATGATGTCCAGAGTCTGCTCAACCTCTGTCTGATAGGCAGTCTGCAGGAAGAGCTCAAGCAGGTGCGGGGGGTGGGGCTGCTCCTAGCAGGTGACAGATACAGGAACTTCATCAGGTGACAGATACAGGCCTGCAGAAGGAGAGCATCCTTGACAGCGTCCAACCCTATGCCCAGCTTCCGACACCAGCAGACCCATCCCCACTGGATAAGGCACGAATCCATGATATCTTCTGTCTCCAGGCAGAAGGCTGGCAGCTGTTCTACACACCAGCGCACAGTCAGCGCCTGCTGCAGACTGCCTGTGTCATTTCCCGGGTTTCACAAGCTCCTGGAGTGCTACCAGCACCACCAAACCCTGGTTGCATTTGCCTCCAATGGCAATGTATTCTAGGATCTCCTTGGTGCCCTGTGTCATCTTCAGGCAGCACCCTGACAATATGAAAGAAGTGTTGGATGAAATCCTGCATTTCTTGAGCATAAACATCGCATTTCTGCTCTCCATCCATCCTTACAGAGGAGCAAAGTGCTCTGTTCTGTATGCTGTTCCTGCTGGGTTACTAAAGTGTAGAAATAACTAGAAGGATAAGAATTTTAGAACCTGGAAGAGAGGTGTGGTGGATGAATTAATGGGTAATACATAACACCCAGCTGAACCGAAGCAGGTGGTGTTCAGTGCAGAGGGCCCACCTGAGGATTGCTGCAGGCAACATAAAAGGAGAGCCAGAGGGGAAGAGCTTGTGCTGTTGAGCCTCCTGCAGAAGCATGTGGTGCTAGCTTTTCTAATATGAACTTGGCTGTTGCCTGTGTCAGAGGAGCTCAGGTTCTTGCTGTCACTGAGGATGACTGTGGCTCTGCTCCGGGAGCTCTGGTCGTTTCCTTGAGCATTGCCTCCTGGCCCCAGTGCAGACCCCTCAGCCTGCACACAGATCCTCCATACCACTGGTGCACACTTCCTAGCTTCCACCCCTGACTTTTGAGCCCTCCCAGTGCAGATGCTTGGTATAGACCCACAGGAGACACTGCGGTAGGTGCTCGGGCTCCATCTGGAGTCGTGCGAGAGGTCACTGTGGGACCCAGGCTGTCAGCTGGATTCTTTGGGTCTCTAGTGTGTGGACAGATCTCCTGCGCTGTTTCGCATCTGACTGTTTGGGTGAATCTTATAAAATAACCCTGTAAATGATGTGTCCTATGTTACATCCATGTTCTTATAAACCCTGCCTACCACAGAAGGGTGGATCCAACCAAAGCTGTTTGAGATGTGTAGGCCTCTGAAAGTTAGGTTGCGTCACACACACCCACACACAAATTGAGATCAGGGCACACAATCCCAAACTTTGACTGTAGAAGTCCAGATATGCCACTTTCAAATATACTTCTTAGGCATATTTTGAGGAACTGCAAACATAGAAGTGGTTCTGAAAAGCTGCCCTTTGCAAAATGTCCCATCTACAAAGGAAATTTGCTTCAGTAAGAGTAATTGGCATGGGAAGAGGGCTGCTCCTGACAACTTTGACTGCCTCAACAGGAAACCCACTTTCATTGACTGTGTTTCTTGTCATCGTCCTACCAGGACTGCCTCACCACCGTCTTGGAGCTCCAAAGCCCTTATTACTTTCTGTGACTCAGGATGCCATGTGAGCTTTACTATCCAGCCCTTCTTTGCATCTCATCTCTGTGGGCCTCTGGGACACACGCATGTAAGTAAGGCATAGAGCTGAAATTCTGTGATGGCCTGAAGGAGCCCCATCCATACTGACGACCCTGCAGGACCACACTTGAGCAGAACATTGTGATGGCAAGGAGACACAATGCTGCAGGTTCAAAAAGCCAAAATTATATTTATCTTAGACTACCTAATGTCCCACTATTGCATTTGATAAATGTTGTTTGTTTGTACCAGGGATTGAACTTGCAACCTTGCACTTGCCAGGCAGGTGCTTATACTGCTGAGCTTTATCCCCAACCCTGGATAAATGTGCTGATTTAGACTTTTCAGTTTGTGGTTGTAAGAGTTCACATTACCTTCCCCATGGCAGAACATGTCATTCAGGGTAACTTGAATCTGTGTCCCTGGACCATGATCACTCATATTTGGCCCAGAATAAACTACTTCTTAATATCCTTAAAGCAGGGAGTTGCTATTTTTATACCCAAAAGGGTAGAGGAAAGCTATTTTTCCCACTTGTGCACACACAAACCCTGGGCTCTTGAGAGCTGAGATGGGCACTATCTTGCTCCACATGTAGGAATCAATCAATAAATATGTGATGAGCAAATGAAGGATCCTGAAATGCATAACTGCCCCCAACTTCCCCTGGGCCTCTGATGTACCCAACCTAAGAAAGTGTCTCTGTTCCACATGACAAGATTTGTATTTATCTTCAGCAAAACATTCTTTCATGTCTCCTCCCTCACCAGGGGAGGCTGGCCCTCTAACAAGTTCAGAAAGAACCCAGAGCCTTAATGAATAACAATGAGCCCCATCATTAGGAATAAAGCTTTCAAGGGTACCAAGGGAATGAAGATGAAAGGTTTACCTGTATGTGGCAGCTGGTGTGAGTTAGTGTAGACAGGCAGGTCCTTGAGGAATTATTCAGCAGCCTTGTGGGGAACTACAGATTTACAGAGAGATGCTTTTGTTTGCAAACCAAAACCATGAAGTAAAAAGAGACATTGCTGGCTCACATAACTGAAAATTCCATGGATATATCAAGCTTCTGAAATGGTTGGATGCGGGTAATCGAACAAGGTCATCAATTGTGTTGCTCACCTGTAACCCCAGAACTCAGGAAGCTGAGGCGGGAAGAGGGTTGCCCCAAATTCAAGGCCAGCCTAGACTACATAATGAGAACCTACCTCAAAGACAAACAAACAAACAAACAAACAAAAAAGATATAATAATCATGCAAATGTACATCTCCTAACTGGTTCAGTCCTTCCTGTTCTCCAGATAAATCTCTGTCTCTTTCAACCCATTTCCTCCCCCTTGATCCCTTTACCCAACCTGCTGAAGAATGCTTTTAAGTGGCTCACACTTCCATGGACTAGATTTTCCTTGCTGCGCATGCTCGACGCAGTTCCACGTGTTTCTCTGTCCTGTGTATTTCCTACAAATCTGTAGCTGTGTCCAGGCTGGATCAGTTTCAGGTTTGGTCTCTTCATAAGAGAACACATATTAGCACAACCTTAGGACAGTGGTGGCACATCTTTTAGAGTTTTCAGGGATAACAGCCTGCTGCCCCACGCATGGTGTGGGTTTGCCACCCCTGGCTTAGGAGGTACATACTGCCTAATTTTCTCCCTAGGAAGTTGACAACCACTGATACCCAATGTTCATATCTGTCAGTTTATGAAGATTGTCACCATTGTCAATCATTGTCATGGTGATATTCTCATTCAAGGGTTGGCAAACCATGGAACCATGGCCAGATCTATCAAAATTCCTCTGTTGCCATAAATAATTTTTTTTTACACTAGTGATTAAACCCAGGAGTGCTCTACCACTGAGGCTCTTCCTAGCCCTTTGTTATTTTTTTGTTTTGAGACAAAACCTCACTAGATTGCCCCAACTTTAACAGAAAAAGTATTTTAAAAAATAATAAATTGCCACAACTTATTGCATCAAACTTGTGATGCCTCAGGCTCTCAACTGAGGGGAGAGGGGTTGTGCTGTCTCTTGTACAATTGTATTGTGGAAAAATCACACACATACACACATGCACGCATGCGCACGCACCACAAACACACAATAAAACCCCTAAAATTTAAGATCTAAGGTCTCCAGTGGAACCTAGATCCCAGAGGGCTGCTGCTTGTCCTCTCTGAGGTACCCCCTGGGAGAAATCAGATTAGAATGCAGATCCCCAAGAGTTACAAATTCTGCTGCCCTACGTCCCTTCAGGCTTGGAGTCTGCATTTACTCTCCAGCTTCTACTCTATCTTGAGACACTTAACCTCTCCTTCTCCTTGCAGGAGAGAGATCCTCACAAATAGCTCAAACATTTTGGAAACCAAACCCAAGATACCCAACTGCCACAGGTAACCCCGTCTCTCTGCCCCACGGCTTAAACTTCCTGAAGCACAACCCTGTCCACCTTCTAAGCTAAACACGAGAAAAAGCCTAGTAATAAGTAAGCAAGTGATTGTTATCTTTCCTTATTTTTTATCATGCAGAGTAGCATACGACATCTCAAACTTTCAGCTGCACTTTATTGACTATCGCACAGAAAGCAGAGCAGACAAATCACGTTAGCCGAAGGAAAATAGGAGCTTTATGTTTTTAAAAAGAAAGACAAGAGGGGCTAGATAGATAGCTTAATAAAATAGGTGTGTGCCTGGTGAGTACAAGGTCCTGAGTTCAATCCCTGGTACCACCAAATAAATAAATAAATAAATAAATAAATAAATAAATAAATAAATAAATAAATAAATAAGACAAGAAGTAGTGACTTCTCTCTGAATACCCTGGGACCTCTTTTTTTTTTTTTTTTTTTTTTTCAGGACTGGGGTTCGAACTCATGACCTCACACTTGCCCAGCAGGCACTTGCGTGCCACAGAACTATCTCCCCAGCCCCTCCTAGGACCTCTTAAAGTTCCCAAAATTCCCACCTCATCTTTGTTTTTCTGTCTTCTACAGTTAGAGATTGAACGCAGCGACTCGTGTGCTGTTTAGGCACATGCTCTGCCACTGAGCTACATACCCAGCCTTTTTGTCCTTTTTAATTATGAATGGGGGTCTAAGTTGCTGGCTTTGTACTCGCAAAGCCACCTGGCCCAACTTCCCTAGCAACGAGATGACAAGGGTGCATGACCACGCCAGGGCCTTGCAAGCAGCTCTGCAAAGCAGCATGTTCAAAGTGGGTTTTTTCTTCTCCAGATAAGCAACTTCTTCCAACTTCCTCTTGCGCAGCCCTTAACCACTACCCA
>PVJA010020643.1:0-36693 GCA_004027025.1 Myocastor coypus | reverse complement strand
GCAGAGATACAGAGAATCATAAATAGTTACTTTGAGAATGTCTACTCTCACAGAATTGAAGCCACAGATGAAATGGACAGATTCCTAGAAAAGTACAAATTACCAAAACTGAATCAAGAAGATATTAAAATTCTCAACAACCCAATAACAGCCAATGAAATACAAAATGTAATAAAAAGCCTACCGACAAAGAAAAGTCCGGGACCTGATTGATTCACCTCTGAATTCTACAAGAAATTTAGAGAAGACATAACCCCAATACTCCTCAAACTCTTCAATGAAATTGAAAAAGAAGCAATCCTTCCAAAATCATTCCTAGAGGCAAGTATCACACTGATACCAAAAGCAGAAAGAGATGTAACTAAGAAAGAAAACTACAGACCAATTTCTCTCATGAACATTGATGCAAAAATTCTCAATAAAATCCTAGCCATTAGAATACAACCAATCATCAAGAAGAATTATACATCACGACCAGTTAGGATTCATCCCAGGGATGCAAGGATGGTTCAATATAAATATTTTTGTTTTTACAAGAAGATTTTACTTATGGTATAAGAACTCTTCACAAACAATACTGACTTTGTAACAGATCAGCAACTTTACAAAATATGAGTATAGCCATGCATACACTGCATTACTATGAATATAACCATGCAGAAAGGGGTGTATGCTGTTTATGTTTAAAACTATTCTGATTTTAAAATGATGTCAATTCTTCATTATTTTAAATTCTAAGTTTTCTAGAAACTATGCAAACAAATTTACAGATACAATACATAAACATAGATGTTAAAATGGGGAAGAAATAATTTTAAATAATATTTCTATTTATCTAGAATTATGTTTTTTTGTATTTTTGTTTCTGTCTTGAGTTCTTAAGTATTCTTTAGCATTTTTATTTCTTCAGAAGTCTTTCTTTCTTCTTTCTTCTTTCTTTCTTTCTTTCTTTCTTTTTTTTCTTTGTTTCTTTCTTTCTTCAGACAAGGCTTATGTGGATGAGGTTAGCCTTGACCTCACAGCAATCCCTCTGCCTCAGCCTCCTGAGTTCTGGAATTACAGGTGTGCATCACCATGTCTGGCATTCATAGTTATCTTTTTCTTTGCTGAAAAAAAATAAATGATGCTCACAATTAAAGGATGAAACGTTTGCCGAGCTCATGCTCTTCAGAGTTTTCAGTCCACAGTCAGCTGGCTCCCAGGCAGAGTGGCATGACTGAGGGGCATCGCAGAAGAGAAACAGGTCCTGTGAGCAAAGACCAGCAAAGCAGTGAAGCAGCAGAGCAACTAGCGACAAGTCAACAGTGACCCACTTTCTGTCCCTTAAATCCTACCCAGGCGCTCACACCCATGTAGGTCTTCCCATTAGTCACTCCCAGAACTACGCCAGGCCAATCAATGGACTGATTTCATAACCACACACCCTTGTTCCCAGCATCACATACCTAATCCTCAAATCACACACTCTAGATCCAGACACCTTTGAAAAGTTCCAGCTATAACCACATGAGCCTTTGCGTGGACATCTAGATGTGAGTCATAGCAAATCTCTCAGTTATTATTTTTAGGTCTTTAAAAGTCTAATTATATTTTTATTTAGATGAGTTTCTGACACAGTACATACCTAAATTCTCCGAGAGGGTAGAGTATCTCTCTCAAGTACTTAATTACTCAATTAATCTGCATCAGGGGTTCGTGTCTCTCTTCGTTTATTTACTTATTATCTATCTTCTTTGCATGTCATGGTAACCTGGGCCTATCCTTGCTCAGTGTCTTCTCTGAGTATATGAAATCTGCAGTGGTCCAGCGCTGTGTTACCCTGTCTCTGATCCTGTCCTCCTCACTAAGTGGTCTCCCATGCTCTGAGCCGTTCTCCTGCTTTTCATACGAGTCTTTTGAGTGTCAGTGTCCTGGTTGTCCTGATGTCCCAAGGTGCCTATACCTGTACTCAGCCTCTGTGTCATTGGATGCCTGGTGCTCTGCATAGTGCTAAATAGCAACAGCATGCAGTGACTCAGGCCGGCCACCAGGTGGCATCTGAACCTGCACGAGAGGTGGCTGGGGTGGAGGCAAGACTGCAAGCTGGGACCGAGGCTGAAACAAGTAGATTCCTTGTCGCCTGATGGCGTGACTGGCCTCACTGTGCCCTAGGCCAAGTGGAAACACTAGTAGCAGCAGTGTCCCCACCCCAGGAACCCAGAACCGCACAACTGGGAGTACATACATCTGGGGTGCCTCTAATTCTGTTGTTGTCCCTTGACACCCTGCACCATAGGCTCATGCCCTCTTTCCTTCTTGATATTCTGGAGGGTCCCTCAGAGATTCTGGGTCCAGCCTGCTGGAAGCCTGTTTCAAATTCTCAGCCACGTGCGTGCATGCACAGCTGGTGCTACCATGAAAGCACTGAGCTCAGGGTAACCTCGCACATCAACCCATCCTAGAGAGATGCCACTTCGCACCATGTCCCTCTTGACAGTGGGTACCCCTAGTCCCAGGATCCCTCATTTCCCTAAGGGAGAACATCTCATCCCTGGCCCCTTTAGACCTATAAGACAGGACACTTTTTTATCCTGCAACAAGGCAGACAAAATTGTCCCTCCAGCCAGAGCTCCTACCCTAAAAAGATCCCGACCACAGACCTCGGATCTCTGTCAGGGCAGAGCCTGGGCTTAGGTGCAGACCTACTGATGACCACCTGGGGGCGATAGAGTACCACCTGGTCCCAGCCAGGACTTGGTGATAACCCTGACCCTCAGTCTGTGTTCTGCGTGGTGTTCTCGTGGTGGGAAGTTGAGTTTCAAGCCATAAGCAGATGGCTGCACCCATGGGTGGCCTAAGCCCCCCAGGGCAGGCTCCACTACTTTCTGCCCCTAGGAATCTCGGGCAGTCCTGGGGGTCACCTTAGCACAGTATACACCTAGGATGGGATTTGGGTCCCCTCAGAGGGTAAAATATCTCCATATATTACTCAATTGCTCTGCATGGAATATTCATATCTCCTCTCCGTTTATTTACTTATCATCCATCACTGTTACCTGTCATGCTACCCCGTGCTTCTCCTTGTTCAGATGTCTTCTCTGCAGCAGTTCAGCGCTGGGTTATCCCTTCCTCCAATCCTGGTTTCCTCCCTACGTGTTCATTCATGCTCTGAGCCGTTATCCTGCCTTTTGCGTGGGTATTCTGAGTGGCAGTGACCCTGTTGTCCTGATGTCCTAGGGCGCCTATACCTATACACACTTTCTGTGCCATTGGACTCCTGGAGCTTTCCATGGTGCTGAGACGGTACGCTCTGTCTCCAGGGACAGTAGGCAGCGACTCATGACAACCACCAGGGGGCGCATGAGTCCGCGCGGTGGTCAGGGTTGGGACAGACTATTGGAACTGCGACTCAGGCTGAGCAAGTGGATTTCATCCTCTCTGATGACATGGCCCGCCTGACTGTGTCCCAAGCTGAACGAGAGCCCTAGTGACAATAGAGTTCTGACCCCAGGAACCCAGCACTGCACAACACAGTGCATATAAACTTTGGGCACATCCCTCTTTCTTCTCAATGTGCTGGGTTGGCGGGGATAGGGTCCCTCCAAGGTGCCAGTCCAGCCTGCTGGAAATCTAGTTCTCTTTCTGCTGGAAGTCTGGTTTGGATTCTTGGCCACATACAGGGCCAGACTCAGTGACCACCCTGACCCTCCTCCGCTTGTGACCTCAGCCTTTGGGTCTTGCATGGCATTCCTGTGGTGGGAGGCTGGGTTGCAAGCCACCAGTAGATGATTGTACCCACAGGTGGCCCCAGTTCCTCTAGTACAGACTCTACTGTTTTCTTCCCCTCAGAAGTCTCGATGTCCTACCTCGGTTCCAGACCATCTCTTTTGCCATCCCCTCAAGAAGAAGGACTGGTTCCTGTTCACTAGCTAGGGTCGGTAGGAGGGACAGTGGAGGTAGAGGTGGAGGTGCAGGTGAAGTGACCAAAGATGGAGAGGAAGGTGGACTTGAAGGTAAAAGTCAGGGTGGAGGTGGTAATGAGAATTGAGGTAAATTTGGGGGCCAAGACAGAGGTGGAGTTGAAGCCCTTACAGGGGCACATGATCCCAGCATCTCTCCAGACAGAGCGTACAGTGCATAGGAGGACCTGGCTCAGCCTGTGACATACAGCGGTGTGACCACATCTGGGGCTAGCTAGGCTCAGAGGGCACGCATACTGAGTGCCCAGGAAGTGGGGACAGGGAGGTGGGGGTTCTCACTGACCTGCCCCAGCCAGGGTCCGTAAGAACTGGACCCAGCAGAACCACTTGGAGCCTGGATGACTTGGCCAAAAGGGGAACACATCAATAGCAATCTCGGAAAACCCACACAAAGCTAGAACCCGCCATTCTTTTCCACCAGTGATTGAATCATAGGCAAGATACTCATGGAAGATTAGTTCACAGATGACTTCATAGATAAACATGCTATTAGGAAGTGGGATCTGGTCAGAGAAGGCCAATCATTGGGTGTGTGGCCTGGAAGAGTTCTTCCCCTCCTTTCCCTCCCTTGACTCTGCTTCTCCTTTGCCATGTCCCCTTCCATGCTGCCCTGCTTTGGAGCCAGCTGACTGTGGACTAGAGCCTCTACAGACTGTGAGCTAAAAAACATCTCTCCTTACTCCTTCTAAAAAAATAGCCAATATTTTGGCCCAACCCTTCAAGGTCAATAAAGACCCAGGATATAAGAGAACTTGTGCTATAATATCCTATAACTCAGAGGTGTCCCAAATTTTCTGGTCAAGGAGATTATGGGACCTCAGAGAAAAGGGATGAATGAACTATAGTGCGTCTAAGGAGAGTCACCCAGAGAAAAACATTCTCTCAGGCTTTCACAGAAAGCAAAATGGCCAAGCAATGGCTGTGACTCATCCCGAAGGCTGACACTAACAACAGTTCTACAAAGTACTGTCTATGGTCCCAAACTTAATTCTGAGGGGATTTGACCCTGGAAGATACAAAAAAATGAATGATTAGTTATACAGGTCTTGCTTCAACTTGCCCTTGACCACCCAGCAAGAAAAAAAATGCTTAATTACAATGCATGAAACGCAGAGCTAGATTGGTAAGATGAGCTTTAGGAGGCTTAGATTCAATAGCCTCCAACATTACAAGCTTCACTGGTGGCCGACTACATTTGCAGAACATTTGACTGTGTATGTATCTGCTTCCTCTTAGTCCAAAGAGAAATATATTCTTTTCCTTTTTTTTCTTTTTTTTTTCTAAGCAACATCAATAGGGAGGTGGGTCATGCCCACACACTGTACTCTGTAGAACGATTGTGAGGACAATATGCAATATGTCAACTTTCAAAGAAAAGAAAGGGGAAAAGAAAAAAAAAGTAATGTTGATTTAAAAGGGTTAATGTTTAATTGTTTGATCAATCTTATATACCTATATGTATTAATCTAAACTGATCTGATGATGAAAATATGTAATATAACCATTGTTAAATTTAAACAATAAAAATATTAAATAAAAAATAAAATAAAAATAAAAAATAAAATTAAAGCCACAATAAAACAACCAACCCCTTCTTTAAAAAAAAAACCCTTTAAGTTATGGGTGTTGGATATTGTGTCTCTGCAACAAGGAAAACTGCAGGCCTGGGTGGGCAGGTCCCATCTCCTGCGCACGTGTAGTGTGTACCCGCAGCTGCTCACTTTCCTGGCTGAGTACCCAGAGCAAACTGGTTGGTCCAGGACAAGCCTGAGGTCTGAGTCTAGGAAAATGCAGTGGCGCACAGCAACCAGCAGGGGACGTGCGAGCACGACGTGGCTCTGATCCAGTCATCACATCTGTCAGCAAACCTCACACGATTCTTCCCCCTCCTCCACTCCCACACACATACACACTGGGGAACTCCTCCCCTCCCAGGCCCACCTCTCCAACGCTGGTTGCTGGCTACAGGGACACAAGGGGGCAGCAGAGCCCCTCACTGAACCCTGCTTCCCATGAGAGCAGGGTGGGGGCAGGAGAAGAAAGGAGCCAGAGGGGCCTGGTAGGATGGCTCAGTGGTCTAAAGCACCTGCTTAGGAAAGCTTGGGTGGCTTCAGGGACCATGGTTCTATCCCTGGCACCACATGCTGCGCTAGACCTGCCCTCGGGGCAGGCTGAGCTGGCCATAAAAATAAAAAATGAATAAACAAACAAAAAGTTCTGAAATAAGAAAAATAAAATAAAATAAAATAAACAAAAATTAAAAAAAGAAGAAAGGAGCCATAGAAAAGGGAAGAGGCGGTGTCCGTTATTTTCTACCTGGGGCAGCCAGCTGTGGCCAGCAGGCAGCACCACCACTCTGACCAGTGTGGACAGCTGCCCTCCATAGTGGGCATCCTCTGACTGTGGCTTTCAAGTATCCCAGCCCTGCCCCTGGGGACTGCTTACGGAGGTTGCACCTAGAAACCTTGGTGACTGGGACCAAGAAGCTGAGAGGGAGGCTCGAGCACAGAGTTTGGCTAGGCAACTCTGAGGGGCAGGGGGTGCTGGGCCATGGGTTCCATAGGTGTTTAGCTTGGGTTGTGAAGCACACATGTGTAAGGGAGGAGCTGCGGTCTGTATAAACCTGGAGACCTGGTGCCCTTGGGACCTATCTTAGAACTCCCGCGCTTGTGGACAGGGCCACCATCATAGCTTATGTGGACAGGGCTACCACCATGGCCTGTGTCTGTAGACAACTTTGCTGGTCCACTCTGCAGCCTGAGGGCCAGCTTCCAGAGTTCAGCTGCATGATAGCACCTGGGCTTCCACTCGTCCCTCTGTCCTCCTGTGTGCTCTGCCTTGGACAGACTCTACTCTGGCCATGAGGTACAGCAGGTACCACCCACCTTTGGGTAGTCTGGCCCCAATATCCTCCCTCATGGGCCATGTGGTCCTGACCTCTGTGTCCCAACTGTGGTCCTGCTGCCACTCTTGGGGAATGGGTCCTACTAGCCTCGATAAGTGGCTTCCAAGGACAAGGACACTGTCAGCTGGAGCTCCCCAAGCTTCCCATTGGGAAGATGCTGGAACTCTTTCTCAGCAGCAACGAGGGCAGCCATAACCAAGACAGCCCTTAGGTCTAGGAGGTTTGTAGTCCTGGCCCCATGGTAGCAAAAGGCTGCCCAGGACATTGCCTGAGACCTCAGCTGAGGATGGTAATGGAGCCTGAGTCTGGGTGGAGCCCCAGGTCCTGGCCACCTGGGGCTGGTTTAGATGTCAATGTTGTGATCACCAGTGGCCTTTCTGGGCTTGTCCCTTGGAGCTTTCTGAGCAGTGGGGACAGCTGCCATCCAGCATGCCCATGGGTAGGCCTGCTGTAGATGCCAAGCAAGAGTCGTCCATTAGCAGGCTATGCTTGAGCCCCCACAGACAGCAGATGATCGGAGTTTGAGCTATCTCCTCGTCCACTCTTCCCCAAAGGCCCCTTGTCCACTGACTCCAACAGTCTCCTCATTCTGCTCCCTCCACACCCTTCCAATCTCCCAGCTTACTGCCACCCCTCCTGCATGTGGTCCCCACACTCTCCCTCCTGTCTTAGCACTCTCCTGCCCTCCCGTCCCCTTTTCCTTTCCTCTCTGCCTCCTGGGTACTTTTCTGCCTTTCTCCTTTGTAGGGAGATCCTAGGATGCAGAGTACCTCTGGGGACATAGCCCTCCTCCTCCCCTGCTCCCTAAATTTCTTCCTGTGCAGCTCCTCTGGACCCTAGCTGTTCCCTGTGGTCTGCAAGAGTGTCCTCACCTAGCTCCACATACCCTTTGTCTCTTAAGGTTGTGAAAGTCATGTTGGGGGCAAGGGTGCTAAACACAGGGGAGCACAGTCAGCTCACATGATGTCAGGGCGAGCTTGGGTTGGGGACCAGGTGATCCTGTAGGTATCATCCAGGGGCTCTAGTTTCCGGTGAGTCAGGGTCGGTACTGGGGACTCTTAAGGAGCTGGGGTGACTGCCTTCCCCAGCCTCTTACCCTTCACTCTGTACCAGTCCCTGGCAGGGGAAGCCAGCCTGGCTTCCTCCCACACCCTGAATTCACTTCTGTAAGCTTGCTCCTTCCTTCTTTGACCACAGGCTCTTTAGTATGGTGTCAAGGGTGCACAGTGGGCCCTGGTGTGATGGTGCCCCTTGGACCTCCCATGGACGCCTGCCTTCTGGGCACCCTCTCCATACACCACGTCCCTTTTCCTGGAAGTGGGCCAAGAATTGATTTGGATGCGCACCCCTGCCTCTATGGCCACTGATGGGGATGTCTCGAACCAGGATAGGTGGGGTTCAGAGACGACATGCACAGCAGGCCATAGAGCAGCTGAGGTGGCCCTGCTGTGACAAGAAGCAGGTGTCCAAGGCTGGCCTGAAGGATGGCTGGGCAGTGAGCAGAGTAGCAGACATGGGTACTGTGTGCACACCCCAGCCCATGAAGTTGCTCTTTATTAACCAGTGGTCAACTTGTAGCACCCAGCTGAACTGGACAGCATGGTTTCGGATGTGGAAGGCCCACCTGAAGATTGCTGCCAACGCAATAAAAGGCAAATGAGGGGAGGTGGCATGCTGTTGAATCTCCTGGGGGATCCTGTAATTGCGTTGGGTTTTTCTCAATAAGAACTCAGCTGTTGTCATCAGAGGAGCTTGGAACCTTGTTGTCACTGAGGGTGGCTTCAGTTATTTTCAGGCGAGCTCCAGCCCTTACTTTGAGCCTCACTTCCTGGCTCCAGTGCCGACCCCTCAGCCTGCTGCCACACTTCATCCCTCTAGCATAGATCTTCTAGCTTCCACCACTAATCTTTGGGCCTTCCCAGTGCAGATCCTTGATACAGACTTTCATGAGACATTGTCCCAGGCTCTGGGGCTCCAGATGGACTTGTGGAGGACATTGTCCTGGACTGTGAGCCTTTAGCTGGACTCATGTGGACATTGCCATAGGATCCATGGCCCCAGCTGGATTTTTTTGTGTCTCTAGCGTGTGGACAAATCTCCACTCTTTTGTACTTGACTCTTTGGGTGAAGGTTATAAAATAATCCTATAATTGTGTGTCCTGTATTAAGTCAATTCTCTTGTAAAACCTGACTACAACAGAGGCCCTCAGCAAAGGGGACGAGCATAGGTGGGAGCAGCTAGGGAACAGAGTGACAGAGCCCTTTCGGAGTCCCCAAGACCTCTGGGCTGGTGTAGGTGCTCAGACACCCCTGGGTGGCAGGAAGGATTGGAGGCTGTAGATGGGGGGGCAGTGGTGAGGATTATTGTGATGTTTGCTATGGTCAAATGGGCAGGATAGAACCAGCTGTCCCAAGTGTGTCTCTGTGTGTGTGTTACTGAGTGTGAGTGTATTATGTTTGTTAATAATTGTGTTAATATATAAGGAGTATGTTAGTGCAAGAATGTGTTAAGGCATGGCTGTTAGTGAATGCATTTAGGTGTGGTAGTGAGCTAGTATGTAAACTAGTATATGTGCAAGTCAGAGTGGTTTGATGTTGAGGGTGAGGGTATGAATGCACTACTGGGTTTGTTTTAAGCGTGTGTGGCAGAGTGTGTCAGTGTGAATATTAAGGAATGTGTTACTATTGGTGCATTATTGATAGTGTGTGTTAGTGAGTACACTGGAGTGTGTGTGTTGTTCTGTTGACAGAATGTTAGTCATAATGTGTTGGTGGTTGTGTGTTGATGAAATTGTTAGTGTATGGTAGTTGCATTAACAATGGTGTGCTAGCAATAGTTAATGAATCTGTGTATTTTATTTTTTTAAAGAATTTATTTAATTTATTTTTATTTTTTTCTTGTTTCAGAACTTTTGTTTGTTTGTTTGTTTATTTATTTATTTATTTATTTATTTATTTTTATGGGTGGCTCAGCCCGCCCCAAGGGCAGGGCTGGTGCAGCATGTGGTGCCAGGGATCGAACTGAGGTCCCTGCAGCCGCCTAAGCTTTCCTAAGCAGGTGCTTTAGACCACTGAGCCATCCTGCTGAGCCCCAGGCCCTGTATTTTAAAATAGTAAGAGTATCAGAGTGTTTTGGTGTGTGTCTGTTAGCACCAGAGAGCAAATGTGTGTTAGTATAAGTGTAAGTAGGTGTGTGCCCCCCGACCTGGTGCATCCTGGTGCAGGAAAGCATGTGTACCTGTGCTGCCTTCTGCGGGGTTGGCATGTGCCTGTCTGGATTCATGTATGTGTACACTAGGTCCCCATGTAGCTCAAGCCTGAGGACAGCCTGAGGGTCTGCAGTTCCCAACTCTATTGATGTGTGTCTGTGGCTGTATGTGTACATGTGACTCTGGTAAAGCTGTCACTGTGTGGATGGCACGTGCAGTTGTGTTGGTTGTAGCTAAGTGTGAGCCTGAAGACAGTGTGTGACTCTATGAGACTTGTGGACATAGCGGTGTCAACACCAGCGTATGTACCTGTGGCTGTATGACTGTGAATTTGGGTATTTCCATTGTGTATATCTCCGTAGGTACATGTGTGACTGTCTATATGTAGTCTATGCAGTGTTTGAGTACCTGAGTATGTTTGCAATTCTGTCTACATGTGTCAGTGGGTTTGTGTATGTGTGTGCATGTGTGTCTGCATGTTTTGTATCTTATCTCTGTGTCACTATATGTTCATGCGTCTCTGTGTCTGTGTCAGTGTGTATGTGTGTCACATGCTTATACGTCTCTCTGTCAGTGTGTGTGTATATGTGTATGTATCAGTGTGTATCTGTATGAGTGTATGTGTCAATGTGCTGGTGTGTCACATGTGTCTCTGTGCCTATGTATGTCTATTAGTTTGTTAGTGTGTTTCTGTATTGTCTGTACACATGTATTTCTGTGAGGCTGGATGGTGAGATTTCTACTTGTCAACTGAGTCATACCTTGGGTCCTCCTAGCTCTACACACGCACAAGCGCCTCTGAAGGCTGAGCCCAGGGGGCTATGCATCAGATGCAGACCTTCCTGCAGGACACAGTGTTGGGCTGGCACGGGGCTGCTTGTGTAGGACACCTGTGGGCCCATCCTGGACCAAGACACTGACTGAGTGCCCTTGATCCATGTCACCCCACCATGTCCTTGGGCTTGGGTGATAAGTGAGAGGACAATGCAGCCTCTGTGTGGGGCATAGGCTCTTGGCGACTCTGTGACATGGAGATGGTAGAGGTTGGGAGGCCCTGAGTGACTGTACCTGGGGGATTGGGCACTACCATCCGGGACTGGATCCTGGAGCCCTGGGTTGGCCAGGCCCAGGCTTGGGAGTGGCAGGGAGAAAATGTGGGAGGCAAGATGGCCTGTGTTGAGCTGTGTGCTGGGAGATAAGTGTAGGGCCTTACCATATCCCTCTAGGTGCCTGGCCCCTGGCTTACTCTTGGTTTGGTCATCCTAGTTCCCCAGGCAGTAGAGGTCACTACATGCCCCATCTCCAGGCATTCCTGGTCAGTGTCCTTGGGCCTGGTCACTTGCCTGGTCACAATGCAGGCCTGGCACCTGGGCTCCCCTCCCCCATCCTCCCTCATGCAAATCCCTCATGGTCTGCCTCTCCGAGTTTCTATCTCTGGGGTCACTGGGGTTTTCCATCTGGCCCCACCTGCTCTGTGGTTCCTGTTTTCAGCACTTTTAGAATGATTTGCAAGTTGTGTTTGTGTTGCCTGTAGGGTGTGAGTTGCAGAGGCCCTGATTCTTGTTTTCCAGGATGTACTGAGGTGGGGGTGGGGTGGGAGAATCATGATGGGTCTGGCCTGGTCATCACGGTGCCCTTGGCAGCAGAGGCCACCTGGGCCAAGGCCCATCCAAGTCCATCACAGTCTACTGAGGACCCCAAACACAACAGATAACACACTGATGTGTACATTTGCATGACCCTAGTACTAGCTGCTTGGCCACCTCATGGAGTTGACCCTGACCAGTTCCATAGCTCTCTGCAGGGACAGTGTCAGAGGTCTTAAGCTGTACATGTGGCCACTGCCCACATCCAGGGCTCAGAGGCTGGGCAGGCAAGGTTGTTGCTCCAAGGCTTCCCCAGCTCATGTGCCACAGCAAGGCCAGCAAGACTTGTATGGGTGTGATGCGCATGAAGGACACATGAGTGTATGAGGGGTGTGTAGTAATGTATCAAGTATAGGCACATGTACTATGCATGGCTGTGCACTTGTGAATGTGAGTGTGTGTGTGTGTGTGTGTGTGTGTGTGTGTGAGAGAGAGTGTGTGAGTGTCTCCATATTTCCAGGCCTGGTTCATCTTTCCTAGGTCCCCCACGCTCCATCATGATTGGCAGTGGCAGAGCTTGTGGTGTCAGGAGTCTCCAGAGCAGTCATAGAAGGAGGGAGGGACAGTGAGGTGTGTTGTGTGTGCTCATGTACATTACTTTGGGTGTCTTGAGTGTGTCTCTCTATGCATGTATGTCTGCATGTATTCACAGGAGTCGTGGTTTGGAGCTGAGAAGGGGAAACAATGCAATAATAAGGACACACATTTTATAAGATTATTTTATAGTAGTCACCTGAAGAGTCATATACAAAAGAGTTTAGGAAATCTGCCAACATACTAAAGACTAAATAACCCAGCTGAGGGCCTGGGTCCTATGATAGTGTCTTGCATGAGTCATGCTAAAGACCTAGTACTTATCATGACGCCTCATTCAGGCCTGTTTCACTGATTTGTGCTGAGAAAACCAGAAGATCAGTGGTGGAAGCTAGAAAGTCTGCACCAGTGGGATAAAGGATCTGTGGTGTCAGACTGGGATCTGAACTGGAGCTAGGCAGCAAGAACCAAAGAACCAGAGCTCGGCCCAAAGTACCTCAGCTATCCTCAGTGGCAGAGAGGTCCCGAGATCTGCTGGTGATGAGAACAGCCGAGCTCCTATCAGGAAAACCAGCTTCACAAGTTTAAGGGACTGAACAGAGTGCTATCTTCTCCTCCAGATCCTGGAAGCAAGGCTCAAAGTAAGGAACAGAGCTCCCCAAAGTGATCTGTAGCCATCCAAAGTGACAACAAGGTCCCCAACTCCTTCAATGGTGAGAACAGCTGAGATCATTAGGAAAGTTAGCATGAGCAGGTCTTCCAAGAAACCCAACAGCAGCAGCTCTAGGGAAACCCACAGTTCCAACAGCTCCCAACGGCTTCCAACTACTTCCTTTCCATATATATATGCTAATCACCCTCATGTGGGCCTCCAACACCCAGAACCACATTGGCTCCATTTGTCTGGGTGTTCCAGTTGTTAATCTACCACGACGTGCTTGTCTGAATCTGTGTCCCTGTGTGTTTGTGTCTGTCTCTGTATGCTTTATATCCCTGAGTGTGTGTCTATGTATGTGCATGTGTTCATGTATTTGTGTGTGTCTGTGTGTAAGCATGTCTTTGTGTGTGTCCCTGTGTCTTTGTGCAAGTGCTTGTGTGTATATGATGCATGTCCTTTAGGCCAGGCTGGGAGTCTCCTGGTGTGCACAGGTGGGTTGGCTGAGCTCTCTGTGCTGCCAAACCAGCTTTTAGTCAGGAGGCTCCAGAGTGCTGTGAGGAGGGAAAAGGGCCTGGAGTCAGGCCTGGGTGGAGAGATGGCCATGTCCACTCACTTTGTAGCCACTGGATCCATAGGAGTCCTGTATGAGGACAGACTAAACAGAGGTGAAGCAGCTTCTGAGGCAAGGGGTGGAGGAAATCCAATGAGAGATGAGGCAAGGGAGTCTCGTAGGAGTCGCAAGGCTGAGGCCTGGGATAGGCCTCACTGGTACACCTCATACACATGCAGTCCTAGAGAGAGGTGCACACACACCGCATACACACACCCTCTGCTGTGAGGCACAGACCCACTGCAGGACCTGATGCTCCCACAGCCACTATTTCATATATACACACTCACACATGATGCCTTGGTCCTGGCCCTCAGGATATCACACTCAAGTCCCAAGGTCTGGTTACTTCCTATGGTACCAAGCAAACAGCTGAGGATCTGGATCCAATGGCTGCTGACCTATGAATCATTTCAAAATGAGCCCTGGATGATAGGCCAGGTGTCTGGAGCTTGGGCCTTGGACAAGAACCTGGGTGAGTTCTAGGTGCTGAGAAGACCCCATGGCCTTCAGTCTAACACTCCAGAGTCATTCAGGGCCTGCTTAAGTCAGACAGAGCCCTGGAAAGGGTTTACCAGTGGGCAGCTTATTAGGGCTGTGCCATACCAGACAGGCCCAGGACAGACTCGAGTAGGTCCTACACCTTTCAATATCCACAGGCCAATCTGGGGACCACAGAGAGACCTGCCCCTTGAATGATGTCAGAGCATAGACCCTGAACAGGGGAAGGTGGACAGAACTAGGACCTGTGAGAGAGACAGAGACACACATGGAGAAACAGAGATAGAGAAAAATCAGAGACAGAGGGAGATATAAACAGAGATAGAGACAGCATGAGAGAGAGATAATACCCATAAGATAGAGACAGAGACAAAGGGGAAATGGAGGGCTAAAGAGAAATGGACATAGATTGGGAAAAATAAGACAAATAGAGAGAAAGACAGGAACAGAGAAGGGTGGGGGGACAGAGAGACAGGGACAAAGAGAAACAGATACGGGAATGAGGTAGAGAGAGACAAACAGGGACAGGAAAGCAGAGAGACAAAAACAATGACAGAAATAAAAACAGGAAGAGATACAGAGGCATGAAGAGGGACAGGAATAGGTACAAGAAGCGACAGAGATGGGGACAGAGAAGGACAATAGGCGGGAAATAGAATGAGACAAACAGGAGAGAGATAGAGGATACAAACAGAGACAGGGATTACAGAGAAAGACAGGCAGAAACATAGAGACAGGAAGAATGGCATAGGCACAGAGTCTTGGGTCAGGGACAGGTTCCCGCATGCAGAAGCTGGGGACCTATGGGCCCACAGCGCACTGGGGGTAAACACACACCCAAACACTCAGTCCGTGCTGCACAGATACACACATGGCTCCAACACCTCCCGCTGGGTCATGATCACTGATGTTGGTCCTAAAACTGAGTCATATATCAGAAAAGGAGTCTGGTTCTGGAGTGCAGAGGCTTAGTAATGATCACTAGGTCAAGTCATTGTACTAAGGATCTGGTCCTCAACACCGGTTTTTGTCCGGAACACTGAGCCTGGTTCCTAAGCACTGAGGCTTCATTATGGTCACTGGACCAAGTCTTTATCCCTGGGGCCTGGTAAGAACACTCAGGCCTGCTCTTAAATAATAAGTCTAGTTCCTAAACACTGGGGCTGAGCCACAGTCCCTGGGCCAGGTCTTTATCATAAGGACCTGGTCCCAAACACACTGCTCTGGTCCTAAACTCTAAACCTGGTTGCTAAGCACTGAGGCTGAGTAAAATCATTGGGTGAGGCTTTACCATAGGATTTGATCCTGAATATTGAGCCCTGGTACTGAACAATGACTCTGGTTTCTAAGCACTGAAGTTGGGTCATAATAGAGGTCTAGGTCTTCATCATGAAGACTTGGTCCTGTACTCTGAGTCTTGGCCCTGAGCATTAAACCTAGTTCCTAAGCACTGAGATGATATTGTGAAAAACTGGGCCAGAGGTTTATCAGAAAGAGTTGGTTCTGAACATGGATCCTGGCTCCTGAACCACAAGGTTGGGTCTTGATCACTGAGGCTGCCTTTTTCACAAGGACCTGGTCCTACATGTTAAGCCCTTGTCCCTAATTACTGAGCCTGATTCCCAGGCCCTGAGGCTGGTTCATGAGTGAGTCTTTCCCTGAACACTGAGGCTAGGTTCTGAACATGAGCTTGGTTCCTAAGCGACTCATGATCACTGGGTCAGGACTTCATCAGCAGATGGACCTACTCAGAACTCTGAGCCCATTCCTGAACCTAAGCCTAAATATTAAGCACTCAGGCTGAGGCATGATTATTTTGTTTGAGTCTTACTAGAGCAATCTGGTTCTAAACATCAAACTTTGATTTTATACAATTGACCTTATTTTAATTACTGAATTGTGTCTTGAACATTGTAGCTTGGTTCTTATCACAGCAACCTCATTATCACTTGATTCTAATCATCATCACTGAGTCCTGGTTCTGGTAACTGGGTAGGTTGTTGGCCTTGATCCTGAATACTAGTAGATAATAATGATCTCTGTAATAGTTCATACATTATGTCAACTTGAAAACCTTAGAGGTTTAACTAAGCACTTAGCATGGGGTCTGAGTTCTTACTTTGTAAACATCCTCAGCATTTGCAAGAGGAGGGTGTAGAGACCATGTGAGTAGAGGGCAGATAGTGTTATGATTTGTCTCTAGGTGTTCCCCCTGAAGCCTTACTCAGTCATGGGATGGACTTCTAGAGTTTGTGATTAAGTCATGATCCATTGGAATTATGGGTGATCCAAGGCTGGGATTATGGGTGTGAGTGCTATACTCAGCCTGAGGTTGATAGCCTGAATGCAACTTAAGAGAAACAGATTTTTTTCTCTGTAGCCATTGTTGCTGTTGCTCTTCCCTTTTGCTCTTTGTCATGGGCATGAATTTCTGCTCTCTGCCATGTGCCACTGAGCCTTGGAGCCAGCCAAGTATGGACTGAAGCCTCCAGGAACTATGAGCTAAATAAACCTTTCCTTCCTTCATTTTGGGCATTGGGTATTTGTCTCAGCAATGATAAAAGAGTTACTGAAAAAGAATTTGGTACTGCAGGAGTGGGGTTGTAGCTGTGACTAGACCTGACCCTGTAGATTATAAGCTTTTGGGAATGGCTTATGGGAAGAGATAGGAAAGTTTTGAAGGGGTAGCCTACTAGTGTAGAGCTGGAACACCTTTCTCTCTTCTGTAGGGGAGATTCTGGTCAGAGCTCAGAAGATCAGAAGGCTGATAGAAAGCTTACCTGTAAAGACAAGGCCAGGGAGGTTTCTTCTGGGAAGAAAGACTTTATTGGTTGTTGAACTACAGATGATTTGTGCTGTGGCTTGGCACAAAGTTTGTCTGAATTTTGCTCATATCCAGAGACTTTGCCTGAGACTGAAATTAAGCATGGCAGGCTGATTAATTTTTCAAAAGGTATTTGATAGCAGCTGAATATTGAGGCTGTAGCATGGCTGTTACTGGGGGCTTTTAGCTAGATTTATGTTGAGAATCAAGAGCAAAGATCCCAGCAGGATAATTTAAAATGTTGTGAGTTTGGCCAGAAAGGAAGCTCCAGTAAAACTATGGACTGCAAAGATAGAGCTGAGAGGATCTCCACCACTGAGAAGGAACCAAAGAATTGAAAGGATGGCCTGAGGACATCAGTGAGGGCAGTAGGTCTCCACCCTTTGCAGTCTCAGGATTGCAAAGGTCAGGACTTTGCCTTGGGGAAAAAGCCACAGAGCTTCATGTTCCAGAATGGTGGCAGTGGCCATACCAGGGAACAGAATGGCACTGGCATGGAGAATTTATTCCTCAGAGTCAGGTCAGAGGGCTCAGTGATTGAGGCACTCTATCCCTGTGGCCAAAAGAGAAGGAAGCCTGGCTACTGCTCCAGCTGGCAGCAGACCTTGGCATCATCCACGTTTCATTGGTTTTAGGTGCATTCAGAATGCAGGAGTTCTGAGGTTAAGAAGGCTCCGACCTAGATTTCAGAAGGCCCGGGAAGCCATGAAAGGTGATCCTGAGAGGGCAGTGTGTAAAGCTGTGAGTGAGAAGCCTATACAGTGGAAGCCCCAGAAGTTTGGAAAAGTCGAGAATGTGGATCATCTAAGAGAAACTTCAAAGAGGGAGTAATGTCTGCTTAAGAGAGAAGCCATGGGCCGGGCGTGGTGGCTCATGCCTGTAATCCCAGCACTTGGGAGGCTGAGGCAGGAGGATTGGTGCGAGTTTGAGACTAGCCTGGGCTACAAAAGTGAGCTCAAGGCCAGCCTGAACTGCATAGCAAGACCCTGTCTCAAAAAGACAAAAAAAAAAAAAAAAAAAAAAAAAGAGAGAGAAGCCATGGGAGCTACCACAAAGAGTGCCATAGTGGTGGAGCCATATGGAGTTCACAATTTACCACAGACTGCTTTAGATATCACATATGAATTTATAAGACTTAGTGTTTGTCCTTCTGGATTTTGGACTTGTTTTGGTCCCAGTGCTTTGTATTCCCCTGTTGTTTGCAACTTTTGGAATGGTAACATTTATCTTGTACCTTTGAATGTTGGACATGTTTAACCTTTCTTTTGTACAGGGACTCACAGATAAGAATTTTCCTTAGATCTTGCAGGAGACTGAGACTTGTATTTTCAGCAGTGCTGAAATAGTTGGGACCTTGACAGCTCTTAGAAATAGACTAAAATGCCTTTTTTCACAAAGGGATGTGCCTGAGTTTTTGGAGGTCCAGAGGCAGAATGTTATGATTTGTCTCTAGGTGTTCCCCTGAAACATCAGGGAGTTAGGGTGCAGACTTATAGAGTTTGTGATTAAGTCATGATCCACTGGGACTATGGGTAATCCAAGGCTGGGACTATGGGTCTAAGTACTGTTGGGGTTATAGATGTGAGTGCTGTACTCAGCCTGAGGTTGATAGCCTGAATGCAATTTAGGAGAGACAGACTTCCTCTGTGTAGCCATTTTTACTGTTACTTCTACCTTTTGCTCTTTGCTGCAGCCATGAACTGCTGCCCTCTGCCATGTGCCAGTCTGCCTTGGAGGCAGCCAACTAGAGTATGGAATAAAGCCCCCATGAACTGTGAGCTAAATAATCCTTTCTTTCCTTCATTTTGAGTGTCAGGCATTTTGTTCCAGCAATGAGTAAAAAGTAACCAAGACAATCACTGAGTCTAAAGTTGTTAATTTGTGCATCTTCTGATCACTTGGCTGTGCTTCTGCTCACTGAGTCCTTTTCACAATCGCTTCATCTTCATCTTGGCCATAAACCCTTATGCTGTTCATCCAGTCTTTACCCTGAGTTCTGGCCATGAGCACTGAGTTCTGGTTGTGATCACTGAGCCCTGTTCCTGATCATGGTTGCGAGTTCTGGTCACTGAGTCTTGTTTTTGAAGACTGTGCTCTGATCTGGAACACTGGCCTCTGAATCCTTTCCTTCAGCCCTGGTCTAGCTCACTGGACCTGATCTTGATCACTGAGTGGCGACCCTGAGCCCAGGTTTCTGTTCAATACTGAGCTCACATTCTGGGTCTCACAGACCCTCACCCATGTTACACCTCATCTCATGTGTATGATTTTTAAGTCCTTAACCTGCATGATTCTATCTCACACTGAATACCATTTGTGTCCAGAGCCACAGTCTCACTGTGAAATGGCAGTGAGGGGTTAGGAAGCTTTCTAGGGCATCGACACCTCTACTCTGCTCATACATTTTTGCAGATAATGTGTAAGAAGAGAAGGATATACCCTGTTTTCATCCATCCTTCCCAGCCTAGGATGCATGGGCACTGAGCTGACCAGGCCTGTGAAGTCCAGGTTCCCATCCCCAAAGGTCCTTGGGGCAGGGTCACACAGTGAGAGGGGCTGTAGCACAGGTGTGCGCAGGGTGGGAGGGGCTCATGTGTTTGTGTTCTCTTGTTTTTCTCTTTCCTCTGAAGCATCCTGTGACCCTCACCAATTGAAACACCCAAATTAGCCCTAGGCGTGTTTGAGTCATTGTGAGCATAACCCAGCCCAGGTGTCCCAAACAGAACTGTGTTCTGAGAGTCATAACCAAAACTGAGACCTGACCAGGTGGGCCTAGGGTCTGAGAGAGGGTCTGGATCCTGGGAGGGCCCCCTTGGGACAATGAAGTTCCCAGGCCTGAAGGTCCCAGCCCCCACCAACCCTGGATCTGCCCTGGATCAGTTACAATCAGGCCTAGTAAGCCAAGCTCAGCCAAGATTTGCAAAAGACCACCAAGATCAATTAGCCATGGTCATTCAGTGTCAGTCAAGATTTGTCCAGTGTAGACCAAGGTCAGCCCAGGGTTGGCTGTGACCACTTAATATCATTAAGGGTGATCTAGGGCCAACTATTGTCAAAAACATCAAAAATCTTGGGCTGTGTGCTGCCAGGATTGGCACAGTGCATCTTGTATCACCTAGGGCAGAATATTTCAGCAAGACTGCCTGAGCAGCAGCCAACAATAGGCAGTCATCAGGGCTATGACCATGGCAGTTAGGCTCAGAGCAGCTTCAGCCATGTTCCAGCCCTGCACACCCCCTGTGTGTCTCCAGGTCGAAACGGGGTCACAGTGGAACTTGGCCTTTGGATCATGGTAGGATATGGACCCATGCTAGGGCCAATGAAGTTCAGGAAGAATGGAATTAGAGGCTATGAAAGTGAGAGATACGGACAGGACAGAGATGTAGACAGACAGAGATAGGAACAGAGAAAGAGAGACACTGTGAGTGAAAAGATACAGACAGAGGTGACAATAGAGAACTCAAAAAAAATGAGTCAGGGAGATACAGAGACACTAAGAGACAGAAGTGAGGCTAAGGAGCAGCAGAGACACAGCAAGATGGAAAGAGATTGGGCTGAAGAGGGGCAGAGAATCACAGAAATGGTGATGCTGAGAGCTAGACAGGGAAAGTATAGAGAAGCAGAGACATACACACACCTATGTATATAGAGATGGAGACAGAGATGAGAGAGAGACAGAGAGACAGAGACAGATAGAGAGAGACAGAGAGAGAGAGAGCGAGACAGAGATAGATAGATACTGAGATAGAGAGAGACAGAGAGAGATAGAGCGAGACACAGATAGAGATGAAGAGAGACAGAGGCAGAGAGAGATAGAGACAGAGTAAGAGACAGACAGAGACAGAGAGGAATGGACAGAGATAGAGACAGAGAACAGAGAGGCAGAGACACTGACACAATGAGACAGGGAGATGAAAAGGCACTAAAACGTAGTGACAAACTGAGAGACAGAGATGAACATGAGGAGAGACATAGGGAAACAAGACGCAGATGAAGATGGAGGAGACAAAGATAAGATAGGGACAGGGAAGGAAAGACAGACAGACATGAAAAGGGACAGAAAACAGGAAGAAGAGGAGAGAGATGGGTACAGAGAAAGCAGACAGGTTAGAGAGAGCAATGAGACAGGCAAGGACAGAGATCGAGGGACAGGCACAGGAGACAGACCGCAATAAAGGGGGAGAGATAGAGAGAGTAGAAGTAGGCATAAGGAAGAAGGGTGAGAGAAAGGAGTAAGGAGAGAGAGGGAGAGACAGGGAAAGAGAGACAGAAAGAGAGAGAGGGAGAGAGGGAGGTAGGCATGGGGGGAAGAAAGGAGGGCAGCCATGGGAATCTGAGTAAGGCACAGCCTCACATATCCACGCCACAGACACACAGTCACACATCCAAGCACACTCACACTCAACACCGGCGTTCACACTCCACCACACAGAAACAACCATGTGTTTCCCTCCAAGTACTCAGGTCTTGTGTACTCTAGATCATGTTCCCTCAGGAGTAATGACCTCCTGTGCTGGTCCTGAACATTGAGTTTAGTTTCTAAGCCTGAGGACAGGTCTTGATTTCTGAGCCAGATCAATATCAGCAGGACCTGGCCCTGAGTGCTGAGCCCAGGTCCTCAACAATGAGTTTGGTTCCTAATCCCTGAGCCACGATCAGTGCAGTTGGTCTTTAACACAAAAGCCCAGTCCCACATGCACACTGACACCTGGTCCTGAACACTGATCCCGCCTCCTAGGCCCTGAAGCTGACTCATGAATGCTGGAGCAGATTTTTAGCACAAATATCTGCTTCTTAACATTGAGCCCTCTCCTGATATCTCATCTGGGTTCCTGGTGCTGAGACTGAGTCAGGATCACTGGTCTTTACCACAGGTCTTTTACACCAGATTTTTAGCACAGTGACCTCATCTTGTACACTGAGCCCTTGTCTTAACCATGGATCTTCACTTCCATGCACCATGGTTAGGCCATAAACATAGCCAGATTTTTATCACACAGACCTAGTACTTCACTCTGAGCACTATGCTGATATCTGAGCCTGGTTCCTAAGCACTGAAGCTAGGTCCTAACCACTGGCCAGGTCTTTTGTCACAGTGGCACTGAGCCCTGAGCCTTGATCTTTGAGCAATGAGCCTGGCTCCTAAACAGTGTAGCCAGATCAGAACACTGTACCTAGTCTTTATAAGACAGACTTTGTCATGAATGCTGATCTTGGTTTCTAAGCACTGAGGTTAGTTCATAATCACTGAATCAAGTCTTTATTACTAAGACCTAGTTACTTAAGGTTCAGCTCTGATCCTGAACAGTGAGCCTGCCTCTGAAGTACTAAGTTTGGGTCAGGAAAAACTATGTCAGGTTTACCAGTCATTATACTGGTCTCATACAAAAACCCACAGACACATAGATCCCAGGCATGGTCTGACAGTGAAGGAAGTGATGTGGGCTGGGACCCTGGGCCCTTGGGATCTCCATACTGGGGCTAAGAGAAGCTGGTGTGGGACAGCCAAAGATCAGCACCAATGGTGGGTTCAGCTCACAGACACTAATGGATGCCAGGAGTTCCTAGACCCCAGGGTGATGGTAGCTTGAAAGGGCTGGGGGGCCTGCTACAGACATTGAGAGCTCTTCAGAGGCAGTCAAATGAATGATTTCAATGTGAGGACCTTGACTCTACTGTGGCTGATCCCCAGGCAGGGAGCTTATCACTTTGGGAAGGACACACTGGAAGGCCAAGTTAGTCAAGTGAGGAGCTTGAGGTTTGGATGGATGCAGAGCAGGGGAGGCTTTTGGTTCCACTGACACTGGTGTTTGGACGGACACTGTATTTGCAGAGGGGAATCATGGCTTTTCTTAGCTTGCCTTCTCTCAGTGCCCCCTGTCCCTCATCAACTTTCTCTTCTGCTTGATAAATCAAAATCCAGTCTGAAATATCTACTGTGGTACAGAACTTGACTATTGGCCCCTGTGGGGGTGAATGATGAGGACCTAGAGAGGCCAAGATGAGAGGGAAACAAGCTTTGAGGGGCAGATACGGTGACAGACATGTGAGGACAGACTTCCACATCTTCACAGTCCCCACAGCATAAGGTTCTAGGTGACAGTTATGACAGCTCCACGGCTCTGTCAGGCTCAAAACTGCTCATGGGGTAGGGATCATGGTCTTTCCACACAGACAAGCTCTCCCCCAGCTCCCTCATGAGCACAGGTGTGCAGAGGTACACACGGGCACAGAGACGGAGACAGATAGAGAGAAAGAGAGACAGAGACAGAGACAGAAACAGACAGACAGACTGAGACAAAGAGAAACAGAGGGAGATAGAGACAGAGGCAGAGACAGAGAAACAGAGACACTGACAGAGTAAGAGAGGCAGGGAGATGAGTAGGCACTAAAACGTAGTGACAAAGCAAGGGACAGAAATAAGGGTGAGGAGACAGACACAGGGAGATGGAGACACAGATAAAGGTGGAGGAGACAAAGATAAGTTAGGGACAGGAAAGAGAGGCAGACAGATACAAAGAGGGACAGAAAACAGGAGCAAGTAGAAGAGACAGATGAGCATAGAGAAAACAGACATGTTAGAGAGAGAAACGAAACAGGCAAGGACAGAGATTCAAGAGATAAAGGGACTGAGAGCAATAAGGAGAGGGAGATAAAGAGAGTAGGAGAGACAGGAAGTGAGAAGGAATAGAGGAAGGAGTAAGGGGAGAGGGGGGAGACAGAGAGAGGGAGAGGGAGAGGGGAAAAGTGGGAGAGAAAGAGGGAGAGAGACAGAGGGAGAGAAGGAGGGAGGGAGGGGGGAGGAAGGGATGGAGGGAGCGAGGAAGGGAGGGGGAGAGAGATAGAGAGAGAGAGAGGAGAGAGAGACAGAAAGTAAGGGGAAAGAAAGGAGGGCAGCCATAGGAATCTGAGTAAGAAATCTGAGTAAGGCACAGCCTCACATATCCACACCACAGACACACAGTCACACACCCAAGCACACTCAAACTCAACATTGGCATTCACTGAATATCAAAAGCCAGTGATGATAAGCTCGATTACCTATGTTATAAAGTAATAGTATCACGGAGCTTTTCTGCTGCAGGGTTAAGAATGTAAATTAACAGACCAAAAATTGGAGAAAAAGAAGGGCTATGAGGATAGTCAACATTTTGGCCCTAGCCCTTCAAGGTCAGTAAGGACCCAGGACATAAGATAACCTGTGCTGTAATATTCTACAACTCAGAAGTGTCTCAAATTTTCTGGTCAAGGAGATGATGGGACCTCAGAGGAAAGGGATAAATGAACTATAGTGCATCTAAGGAGAGTCACCCAGAGAAAAACATTCTCTCAGGCTTTCACAGCAATGTCCATGATTCGTCCCGAAGGCTGACACTGACAACAGTTCTACAAAGCACTGTATATGGTTCCAAAGTTAATCTTGAGAGGATTTGACCTTAGAAGATACAAAAGATGAATGTTTCATTATGTAGGTCTTGCTCTGACTTGCCCTTGATCACCTCAAAAAAGCTTAATTAAGCGGCATGAAACGCAGAGCTAGATTGGTGAGTTGAGCTGTGGGAGGCTTGGATCAGTAGCCTCCAACATTGCAAGTTTCACTGGTGGCCCACTGCAACTGTGGAACATTGGACTGTGTATGCATCTGCTTCCTCTTAATTCAAAGAGAAGAATTTTTTTTCTTTCCTTGGCAACATCAAGAGGAAGGTGGGTCATGCCCACACCCTGTGCTCTGTATACCTATTGTGAGGACAATATGCAGTGTGTCAACTGTTAAAAAAGAAAGAGAAAAAAATTAATGTTTATTGAAAGTGTTAATGTTTAATTGTTTGATCAATCTTATACACGGATATCTATTAATGTAACCTGATCTGATGATGAAAATATGTAATATAACCATTGCTAAGTTTTTCTGGTTTTGAAATTCTGTACTATATGCACTCTTACTTATTACTATTTTTCTATCTTTGTTTGTGCTATTTTTAGTCTTTAAAAAAAATTGGCATTCACACTCCACCACACAGAAACAACCATGTGCTTCCCTCGAAGTACTCAGGTCTTGTGTACTCTAAATCATGCTTCCCCATGAGTAATGACCACTGGTCTTGGTTCTCAACATTGAGCTTAGTTTCTAAGCCTGAGGACGGGTCTTGATCACTGTGTCAGATCGATATCAGCAGGACCTGACCCTGAGTGCTGAGCCCAGGTCCTCAATAATAAGTTTGGTTCCTAACCCCTGAGCCATGATCAGTGCAGTTGGTCTTTAACACAAAAGCCCAGTCCCACATGAACACTGACACCTGGTCCTGAACACTTATCCCACCTCCTAGGACCTGAAGCTGACTCATGAATGCTGGAGCAGATTTTCAGCACAAATATCTGCTTCTTAACATTGAGCCCTTTCCTGAGATCTGATCTTGGTTCCTGATGCTGAACCTGACTGAGTCAGGATCACTGGTCTTTACCACAGGTCTCTTACACGAGGGTTTTAGCACAATGACCTCATCCTGTACACTGAGCCCTTGTCTTGGACATGGATCTTTATCTTTATGCACTGAGGCTGGGCTCTGGACACAGCTAGATTTTCATCACAAATATCCAGTGCTTTACTCTGAGTGCTATTCTGATATCTGGGCCTGGTTCCTAAGCACTGGAGCTCCTAATCACTGGCCAGGTCTTTTGTCACAGTGGCACTGAACCGTGAGCCCTGGTGTTTGAACTACGAGCCTGGCTCCTAAACAGTGTAGCTGGATCAGGATACTGTACCTACTGTTTATAAGACAGACTTAGTGTTTTACACTGATCTTGGTCTCAAATACTGAGGTCTTTTACCTCATGATCATGGAATCAAGTCTTTATCACTGAGACCTGTTTCCTTAACATTCAGCTCTGATCCTGAACACTGAGCCTGCTTCTGAAGTACTAAGTCTGGGTCACGAAGCTCTATGCCAGGTTTATCAGCCATTATACTGGCTAGGACAGGCCTGTGGGCCTCATGCAGAAACCCACAGACACACAGACCCCAAGCATGGTCTGACAGTGAAGGAAGCGATGTGGGCTGGGACCCTGGGCCCTTGGGATCTCCATACTGGGGCTAAGACAAGCTGGTGTGGGTCAGCCAAAGATCAGCACCAATGGTGGGTTCAGCTCACAGACACCAGGAGTCCCTAGGCTCCAGGGTCATGGTATGCTGAAGCGACTGGAGTGGCTGAGGTTCACATGGAGAACCTGTTAGAGGCTTTTGCTCTCCAGAGGCAGTGAGGTGAACAATCTCAACATGAGGACTCTGACTCTGCTGTGGCTGGTCTCTAGGCAGCGTATCACTTTGGGAAGCATGTGAGGTGCAGTGAGAGGCCAAGGGTAGTCAGAGTGATGGGCTGAGGATCTGGGTGGCTATGCAGCAGAGGAAGCTTTTGCTTCTACTGGTTTTGGTGTTTGCAAAGACACTGTACCCACAGAGGGGAATCAAGGCTTTTTTCTGCCTGCCACCTGTCAATTCCCTTAGGGTGTCCCTGCCCCCACTCAACTTTTCCCTTCTACTTGTCACATCAAAATCCAGTGTGAAATATCTGCTGTGAAACAGAGTTTCACCCTCAGCCCCTGGGTGGGATGGGTAATGGGGACCTAGGGAGGCATGATGTGGCTGGAAATAAGCTTTGAAGGCAGCCATGTTGACAGGATAGGTCAGGATGGCTCTCCACATCGCCACAGTCCCCACAGCATAAGGTTCCTTTAGGTGACATCCCTGAGGCCACCAAGGCCCTGCCAGGCTCAAAACTGCTCAGTGGGACAGGGGTCATAGTCTTTCCCTGCACCACACAGACAGGTTCTCCCCAAGCTCCCTCCTAAGCACAGGCACACGGAGGTGCACATGGCCACATATGCTCTCATGTCCGTGGGTATGTATGGGACACAAACTTGTCCATGTGTACCCACACATCCATACATCCTGATGTGAGAGATTCTCTGCTCTCCATACACCACCTTTGTGAGAGGTTCTCTGCTCTCTCTTCTCCTGCCTTCCCATCTTGCATGCTTGGAGAGTCACTTGTCCACAGGGTGGTGCGCACCTGCATTCTTTATGTTGCTAATGCAACAGTGGATCTCTCTGGGTGTTGGAGGCCCTTTCTGCTGGTTCAGTGGCCATTGGTGGACCCTGCCTGCTGCAGGCCTGGAGTTGCTCACATTTGATTGTCTTGGGAAACCTGGGCAGGTGGCTCCATGTGTCTAACACATTATTGCTCAGAGACCTGTATCATGGAGCTCTTGCTCTTTTTAGCCCTGTTACTGTTTGTCAGGCACCCTTCAGGAAGGGACCTTGATCTACTTGCTCACTGTGCAGCCAGACTGTGTATGTGTGATAGGGATGTGGTACCTGCTTGTTTCAGCTTTTACAATGATTGGCCTCTCCTGAACATCAAGGGATGTTTCCATCATCCCATCTCCAAGGTATCTCAATGTAGGGAATCCCTCTGTGCCCTCTGAAACATGTCCTCCCGAGGGCTGCACTACTGGGGCCTTTGCAGCCCACACCGTCCTTCTTTGTTCTTCCTCAACTGCTCTTGGGATCAGACCCCTGCCTGGACACAGGGTGGCCCCATGGTTCCTGCAATTCTTTGGGCTGTAGATAGGGCTATGTGTATTCCTGGACCCTCAGTCTGCACTCAATAGCAGTTGTATCTTTATGAACCTCAATGGTCACTCATGTCTCTAACCCTGTTTGATTTGCCCTGAGCCTCAAAGGACAACGGGTATGTCTGTTTCCTGCACATTCATTATGGTGCCATGTGTGATCTGACCATACTCTCCATGACCTTTGAGCCCCTGTGTGCCTGCTTGTGGCATGAGACCCACATGGATTCTGCAGGGGCTTTCTGAGGTGGCCCAGGGCAGCCTCTGTTGTGTTGGGCTGGGGGCTGTGTTTGGGGGACCCAGGGCACAAACACTGGCCTCCGTTGTGGGGCCCACTCCTGACACACCTCCTGCTTTCCCACAGGTGTGGAGACCTGAGAATCTCAGTATCAGTTCTTCCCAAGTTACTCATTTTGGGCAGATTTGGTCTTGTGGGTGCATGCAAATAGCTGTTTGTTCCACACTGAGAAACTAGCTTCTCGCTTCTGAGGCTGTCTCCCAAAATAGCTGTCTGGCCCCACCTGCAGCTGCAGAGCCACACTTGGGGGGCCTGATGGCCCAGGTCTTGAGATTTGGAGACCCTTCCCCATCCCAGGGCTGGTTCACCCTGCTCACAAACCCTGAAAATGATGATTGAAATAAATGATTTTGCACTGTTGCCGTGGTTGTGATCAGGCCTACAAGCAGGAGGGAGCATGGGTGTGGGCGAGGTAAAGATACATTCACAGCCTCAGCTAGGACCTTAACCCAGGGAGAGAGTCAGAGATGGTGCTGGAACTGCTGCAGATGGGACTTGGTTGACAGATAGCTGCCTAAAGTCACGAGGGACATGGCAGGGACCATGAGTGATGCCTGTCACCTCCTGGACCACAAACTGTCCCCAACCCATCTCCACTGTGCCTCTGCACAAGCCTCGCTCTGTCTTCTTTTTCCAATTTGTTGTCCCCTGGCCTTTATCTTTGGAAACTGTCCCTGCTGGCCTTTGTCTATCCACTGTGAGTTCTTCCTGAACTTGGGTGTGAGGATCTCCAGGTCTCTCCAGTTCTCTCTCTCAGCCTGTGCCTGGAATCTACTGGGGCTATAGGTTTCTCTGTTATATTCTGGAACTACCTTTTTCTGCATGGTGACAGTGAAGGGGGCAGAGGATAGGGTTAATTCAGGGAGCTGGTGGCTCACTGAACTGGGTGTGGAGACACTCCGTCCCCACTGCAGGTCAACATGGCCCTGATCAGGCTATGCTCTTGCTCCCAGCTGCTGGTGACCTCTAGCCTTTATACTCTTTGTACCTTTCCTCAGTTGTGCCTTGCAGGGGTCCTGACCTTGAGGTCTCTCTAAGCAGAGGGTACGTGACAGGCTCTAAGATGGCTCTAAGAAAGATAGGCATTATTGATGCCCAGGCTGCGTGCTTGGTCCCATGGTCCTGGACAGCCTTGGGAAAGCTCAACAAGACTGCCTGTGGGTAGGACTTCAGTTTTTAAGAACCAGGCTCGGTATTCCAGACCAAGTCCCTACATTAAAGTTGAGAGGCAATGATCATGATCAGCCTCACTGTGTAGGAACCACATTCAGTATCCAGGACCAGGACTTTGGGATCAAGACTGGTCTCACTGGCCACAACCAACCTCAGTGCTCAGGAAGCAGGCTCAATATGCAGGAACACTGAATATTGGTTCTAAACACTGAGCCTGGATTCTCCATATTCAGTGCTAGGCCCTTATGGTCAAAGCCTGGGCCAGTGATCATGAACTTCTATACATATATAGATACTTATATTGCTTAAGAATGTAGCTCATTGTTCATGACCAGTGTTCAATTTCATGATTAGGTACTCACAATAAAGACCAGCTCAAGTGATTAGGACCTAGTCTTAGTGTCTAGGAACCAGGCTCAGTGTATAGACCAGGGCTTTATTTGGTAGCAGGTAAAGACCCGTCCCAGGGTTCATGTTCCATCCTCATTGTTTGCAAACGGGACTAAATTTCAGGACTAAGGATAAGTATCCAACACCAGAGCTTTAGAGTAAAGAATAAACCTCATAATCAAGTGCTTAAGAATTATGCTTATGTCCTGAGCAAGGCTTCATGTTTCAGACCTGTACTTGGTGCTTAGAGGTGCAGTTTTTTTTTTTTTTTAACCATCAGTTCCTAGTTACCAGGGTCAGGGCCAGTTATTAGGGCCATTCCATGGTGATCCCATTCTTAAAATGAGCCTTCCTGGACACCTTGACTTGGTGTAGCCAACATTCCACCTTGGGTCTCAGCCTATATGAGATGAGGTCATATCCTTGACCCCGGACAAAGGTCAGCCTATGTCCATTTAGCCCTTCCACCCCCTTGTTTTGTGAGGCAGCATGCTTTTGCCAGGTGTCTTCACATTTCCCCAGTTCCCTCCCCTCATCTGAGAACATTCTTATGAGAGTCTGAAAGTTTGTCTTTGGCATTACTTTATTGCATTGTAAAGCATGTGAATGGGGATGGAGGTGCTGTCACACAGGTCTCAGCTTTTCCATGTAGAGGGCTCCTCCATGCTTCCTCCCTACAAAGACAAGAGGGGCCAGGGCCAGAAGGATTCTTGAGGGACTGTATCCTTGTAATTTCCCTGTCCCATCCCAAACTAGGAGTCCAGCCTTGACCTCATCCCCTCTGGTGTTCTTAGACTCTAGGAAGTCTGCTCTCTGGGAGAGTAGAGAGAGCCCCATGTGGTGGGGACCTGTGATCCTCCTTCTGGATCAAACACCCCAGTGATTTCTCCTCTCTATGTCCCTCCCACCTCCTGCCCCTATGTCTGGCTGGCACCTGCTCAGTACTGGGGACCTTCTTTGCTGCCAAGTGGGCCCCGTATGGTTGTCACTGTCAATGTTGTGCTGTAGAACAGGCTTAGCAGAAAGAGGGTGAGGAGGGTGACGGTCGTGGGCCATAGGCTGGCACCTGGGGTCTCCTCCTCCAGTACGTCCTGTGGCTGGTCCAATACCACCCAGGGAAACAGCTCTTGACACTCTGCAAAACATGGAGAACTCATGTGGGTAGGGATTCAGGTCTAACCATAACTCCTATGCCACCTTAGGGTCTGGGACTATGGCAGTGGGGGTTTTCTGAGAGTTGTCCAGAGAGGATGAGGAACCAGGGCCTCAGGCAAGAGGTTAGAACTCTTGCAGCTCTTGAGATGCTCCCAGGACCCATTCCTGAGGGGACCTTAGAAAGACACCTAGTCGGGCAGGAAGGTGGGGAATGTCTTTGAGAATCCAAGAACAGTGCTAGCTCAATGCCTCCTGGGGCTAAGTCCAGGTACTTGGGCAAGTTTTTTATCAAGCCTTGGTTCTTGGGTCTAGATTCCGGAGCTGGGAAGCACCAGAGAAACCCACAAGGAGAACTGGGTCAGAGTTCTGGGACCAAGGTCGTTGTGCTAAAGCCTAGATGGATATACACAGAGGCCTCTGTGTTGCTTCCTGGAAATGTGGCTGAGAAGTCAGCAAAGAGAATCAGGTGAAAACTATCAGTACAGACATCTGTTCTCAGTGTCTTAGGACATAGATTTCTCATGTTACATGGGAGTTGGATCCATGTGCTGGTCATGTGCTGCTCTACCTAATCATTTATCTTTCCCTCTATCTTTCCATTCACTCAATCATTTATGGATCCATCCTTCAAGTTAACTATCATCCACATGCTCTACATCCATCCATCCATCCATCCATCCATCACCTACTCACCTACCCATCTAAGCATCCACCCTTCCGTTCATTGTATGTCCTATGATTCCTCTTCCTATCAGCCCTGCTCTCCTGCTCGTGATTCAGTCTTCCATCTCTCAATTCCTCCTCCTTTTTCACTCTCTAGAAAAATTTCTCTTTGGGGACAGATCCTGAGTCCCTTGAAGTGATAGGGCCACTTGTCTGTGGCACAATTTCTCCAACTAGCCCTTTGCTTTCCCTATCACTCACTGATGATGGGACTCTCAGGGGGCAACAGTGTCAAGGGTGAGTGTGTAGGCCTCCTGTTTACTTTGACCTGAGTACAGAGAGAAGCTGCTGGAAGCCAAGTCTTCTGGGAAGGCCTCGAGGAAAGATCAGGGGCCTCGCTGCCCCCTTGTGGGCATGTGGGTGCCAGGTATCCCCCCAGGGACTGTGGGTTCTTTTCCTTATTCTCTTAGGGACCAGAAGAACCAAAGGCCCAGAGATCCATGTGGGCACAGTCTCCCTGGCCTACTCCAGACTGGGCTCTCCTCTGTCTTTGGTTTGCGTCATACTTGGGCACAGGTAGATATGGTCAACTTGAGTCTTCAAGCAGGGGCTCCCTTGAAAGGATGTTTAGATATGCAGGGAGGCTAAGGATAGCAAGGCTGGGCCTGAAAAACCCCAGGGCTAAGAGGGGACTCCCCTACCTTCCTGGAATTGGGTATGGGGTGTGCATTTCCTGCACCTGGAGAGCTCAGACATGTGTGAATGTAGGAACGTGCCTGTGTGTGCACGTGTGCCCCTGTGCAGGTGATGAGTAGTGTGATGTGTGTTGGATCATGCCCACCAAGGTGGCCCGTTGTTCACGAATCAGTGGCTATCCCATACAGCTGTGTGTTTCTACACAGAGCTGACCCAGTGAAGGGGAGGTGCTTGCTCTTGGTGTGGTACCATGGAATCAGTTCCCATTCCTTTGTCCCCTTCCCTGACCCACTGCTGACAGCACAAGACCATCTGGTCACCTGCGCCTGTCTGCCCTTTCTTGGCCTCCCTCACTGAAGCCATGGCAATACAGAAGAAATATGCTACTTTGACACTTGCCACTCACTTCCCATGGCTGCACTGCTCTCAGTGGCTCCTGTGGACTGTGACCACCAGAGAGACTGTCAACCTCAGATGTCACACGAGGTTGGGCCTTAGCTCCTGTGCACTACACACTCACAGGAATGTCCATGTCCATACATATTTGCACACATACATATGCACTCACAGATACACATAGGGATTCATAAAGACTCATAGGCACCAGCACACACAAATGTTGTGCACAGCACACACACACACACACACACACACACACACACACACACACACACCCATAGGCACACTTACACATCTTTGGGTGCACACACACAGACACATACAGTGGAGCCCAAGATACCAGTGGCTGAGGCAGTGGTTGCTCTTCCCTCCCAGCCTGACCTCTCCCTCTGTGGGGCAGACTCAGAGGATGGATGGGTAGGGAGACAGGTGCCAGATGGAAGCATGGGCTGCTTTGGGCGAGTATGGCATTTATTGAAGGGGCAGGGTCGACAGGGTGGCTCAGTAGCAGGTGCCATCTGCCTCTGACAAGATCACAGACACGTTGACATTGGCAGGTTTACCCGACTGGCGGTCGATGGCCTTCTGGGTGAATGCCAGGGGCAGAGACTCGTGGCCCACCATGCAGGAGAAGCTGTCCCCCTGCTTCCAGTCTGCAGCTGTCACGCGCAGCACGCTGGTCACAGCATAGGTGGTGACACCCTCGTTGGGCTCCTCTAGGGGATCCCACACTAGGTACTTGTTCTTGGGCAGCTCCTGGTTCCCATGCAGCCAGCGCACCAGCACTTCCTTGGGGCTGAAGCCCCGCACCAGGCATGTTAGTGACACCAGTTCGTTCAGGGCCAGCTCCTCCGACGGCGGCGGCAGCAGGTGGACCTGAGGCCGGAAAAGTTCTGTAGGGCAGAGAGGTGGGTTAGGGCTAAATGAGGGGTGAAGAGCCCCCCACTAGTACCTGAGCCTTGAGCTGGCCTCAGTTTACCCCTGTAAAATGACATAAGAGCAGGAGTGGGGGCTGGGCCCACCTGTGGCTTTTCTGATGGTGGCGGTCATGGGGCCGTCTAAGTCAGGGTGGTTGACTTTGCAGGTGAAGGTCTCCCCACTGTTCCAGGGTTCAGCACAGCCAGGCAGCACACTGGACACGCTGTAGCAGCGACAGGAGTCAAGCTCAACAGGCTTCTGGATGCTAACCTTCCCACCTGTCGGTGTCCAGGTGAAGGTGGCTGCCTGGTCAGTCCTCAGGCCACTCAGGGTGCATGTGAGGCTGGCATCAGAGCCAAGGAGCAGGTCCTCAAGGGCTGGCCGCTGCAGTGACAGGCTGGGCTTGCAATGGTCACACTTTGGTTGTGGTTTGGAAACTGTAGGGAGTGATTTTAGCTAGTTAGTGAGAGGTCCTGGCAGGTCAGTATCCACTCCTGCCCCTTTCCTGCCCATCCCTCCCTAAGCCTTGGCCCCCACTTCTCTGTGGCCATTCCTGGGCTGAACCAGGCAGTCCACTCTTGTGGCTACTGGTCTCCCAGTGGGGACATAGTTTCGGGAAGGATGGTCCACCCCAGATTGCCCTCTGACCTGAGCAGGGCACATCCACGGCTTTAGGGGCACTTGTGACATGTTGCACAGAGCATGTGACGTTTGCGTCCTCTGGGCACTGATCGGCTGGCAGGCTCAGCCGGCTGCTCATGGTGTACAGGCTTCTTTGCCCAGCCACATCAGGTGGGAAGTTTGTGACTGTCACTTTTTCTCCACTCTTGCTCCAGGTCACACTCACAGGTGCCGGGGGGAAGAAATCCTTGATCAGGCAGCCAAGGATCACTGGCTCTCCAGACGGGGGTCTTGGGAGGCTCAATGGGAAGATTTTGGGGTTGGTCATGGACTCTGGAATATGGAACACACTGTGAGATGGGGCTCTGCTGCCACCCACCAGATAAGCCAAAACCATCTTGCAATTACTGATGATGGAAGATCCAGACCCTCAGATGACTGCTCTGGTCTCACTCAGGGTCATGGCCTGGGTGTGGAGCTGGTCACCTTGTCATCATTATCCCATCTCTGAATATGATCCTTGGGCAGTCTTTGTATGAGATCTGGTTAGACCTTGCACAGGGCCTTTGCATGAACAGAGAGCCAGACCTAGAAAATTATGCTCACTGAGTATTCTGGTGTCTAGGCATGGGCTGTGCACACGTGGGTAGAAGCTCAGGAGTAGGGTAAGAGGGCTGGCCTGAGATGAAAGGTGCACTAGGTAGGCTACTTCGTTGGTGTTCCACTTCACACGTGCTCTATAGGGCCCGGCCCATAACCCACTGTACCATGACTCTTTTATAGGTCTCAGAATCAGAGCCCAAGCTCAGGGCAGTGCCTCTGCAGGGCTAGGATTGGTGACTCAGAACACACTTTCAACTGGCACTTAGTACATTACATCAGGACAGTGAGCAAAGGGCGGACCACTGGGCTCCATGACTATGGTGCATGCACAGAGAAGCAGCCAGCTGGGCTCAGAGGCTTCCTATTCACAGCACACAGCACAGCTCGTTTTTCAACAGCTTGGCTCCATCCAGGTAGGTTCGGACCAGGACACTTGTCCATCTTCGCAGTGGTCTTGCTTGATGAGCCAAAATAGACCACACCAGGCCAGCCCAGCTCAGCTAGATGGTCTCAGTCAGATAAACACAACTTCCCAGAGTGGGCCAGTGAGACCCTGCTATGGGAGATATCTGCGCAGTCCAGTTCAGCCTAGCTCACATCAACTTTGTTCTACCAAGACACCCAGGACTCTCTAGTCTGCCCAGCCAAGCTCAACTCAGCTTTCCACCGCTCAGATCACTTCACACTTAATGAACTATCTGAGTTCAGTTCTGGCTTACATAGTTCTGGCTTACACAGTGCAACCTAAAGCAAGCAGAACAGCACAGTTCAGTTCTGACCATCTCAGCCCTGATCAGCCCAGCAGAGCTCACTCCTGCTAACTCTGTTTGGCCCAACCTAGTTGAAATTGGCCCAGATTTGTCCTGCTCACTTGAGCTCAGCACAGCTCAGCCCAGCTCAGTACAGATTGGCTCAGCTAAGCTCTGCTTAGCCCAGCTCAACCCTGCTAGTCTGATCAGCCCAGCTCAGCCCTGTCCAGCCCAGCTCAGTCCAGCTCAGTCCAGTTATGTTCTGCTAGTCCTGCTCAGTCCAGCTCAGCTCAGTTCAGCACAGTCCAGCCCAGCCTAGTTCAGCTCAGCTTGGCCCTACAAATCCTGCTTAGCCCAGCACAATACAGATCAGACCAGTTAGCTCTGCTTAGGTCAGCTCAGCCCTGCTAGTCCTGTAGCCTAGCTCAGCTTAGCTCAGCCCAGATCAGCTCTGCTAGTCCTGCTCAGTCCAGCTCAGTCCAGCTCAGCTCAGCTAAGCCCTGCTTAGCCCAGCTCAACGCTGCTAGTCCTGTCAGCCCAGCTCAACCCTACCCAGCTCATCTCAGTCCAGCTCAGTCCAGTTATGTTCTGCTAGTCCTGCTCATTCCAGCTCAGCCTAGTTCAGCCCAGCTTGGCCCTGCAAATCTTGCTTAGCCCAGCACAATCCAGATCAGCCCAGTTCAGCTCTGCTAGTCCTGCTCAGCCTAGTTCAGCCCAGCGTATCTCTGGTAAGTCCAGCTCAGTCCAGTTCAACCCTACTACTCCTGTTCAGCCTAGCTCAGCCCAGTTCAGCCCAGCTCATCCCAGCTCAGCCCAGCTGTCCTGCTAGTACAGCTGAGCTCAATCCATCTCAGTACAGCTGAGCCCAGCTATGTCCTGCTAGTCCTGCTCAGCCCAGCTCAGCCCAGCTCAGCCCAGCTATGTCCTGTGAGTCCTGCTCAGCATAGTGTAGCTCAGCTCAGTCCAGCTCTACTAGTTCAGCACAGCTCAGCCCAACTTAGCCCTACCAGTCTTGTCCAGCCCAGCTTAGCTCAGCTCAGCCCAACTATGTCCTGTGAGTCTTGCTCAACCTAGGGAAGCTCAGCTCAGCCCTTCTCGGTCCAGCTCAGCCCAGCTGAGCCCTACTAGTCTTGCCCAGCCCAGCTCAGCCCAGCTATGTCCTGTGAGTCCTGCTCAGCCTAGTGCAGCTCAGCTCAGCCCAGCTCCACTAGTTCAGCTCAGCCTAGCCCAGCCCTACTCTGCTAGCTCAGCTCAGCCCTCCTAGTCCTACTCAGTCCAGTTCAGTACAGCTCAGCCCAGCTATGTCCTGCTAGTCCTGCTCAGCTTAGCTCAGCTCACCTCAGCCCATCTCTGCTAGCTCAGCCCAGCTCAGCCCTCCTAGTCCTGCTCAGTTCAGCTTAGTTCAGCTCAGCCTAGCTATGTCTTGCTAGTCCTGCTCAGCCCAGCTTAGTCTAGCTCAGCCCAGCTATGTCTTTCTAGTTCTGTTCAGCCCAGCTTAGTCCAGCTCAGCCCAGCTATGCCTTGCTAGTCCTGCTCAGCCCAGCTTAGTCTAG